>LOJH01000306.1:48411-62137 GCA_001685095.1 Ellobius talpinus | reverse complement strand
TATCTAAGCTGCTGTCCTATCAAAGGCCAAGGCAGTCTCTTTATTAACCAATGAGAGTAACACATAGACAGAAGACCCTCCCCCATCAGGAGAGGCATCTGGAAACCAGGATAAAGAGTGGGGTCCCCACAGCACAGGGAGGAGAGTGGACTTGGTGGAGTGGGGACTATGAGGAAGCAGAGGGTTTGGAAGAGAGCAGGGAGCTGGACACCCATGAATGCGTTCATGGCACAGAAATGGAGTCTTATTTTTGGTCATTTTTAGATTGGCCATGCTTATTTGCTACCCAGCCAGAATGCATTGTGGTTATCCGATCCAGGTACCATGGAAATGAACTACACATGCTAACCCAACCTACATGTTATTACCATCACCTTACAAACGAGAAGGTCTATAGCAGCTCCCTTTATCCATGGCTTCTGCTGCACTCCAGAAATATTAAATGAAAAACAACAGAAATAACTGGTTTATAAGTGTTTTTATTATTTTATTTTATGTGTATAGGTGTTTGGTCTGTCTGTCTGGATGTATGTCTGTATGCCACTTGCATGCCAGGTGTCCACAGGGGCCAGAAGAAGCCATCGGAGCTCCAGGACTGGAATTATAGTTGTGAGAAGTTACAGATGGTTATGAGTTGCTATTTGGGTACTGGGAATCAAACTCAGGTTTTCTGGAAAAGCAGCCAGTGCTCTTAACTGTTGAGACACGTCTCCAGTCCAATAATAACTAAATTTTAAATTGTGTGTTTCTGAGTAGTATAATGAAACCTCACACAGTCCGCTGTAGCTCGCCTACAATGTGAACCATCTCTTTGTCAGTGTGTCCATAATGTCTATGCTACCTTCCCATTAAGCACTTAGCAATTAATCTCAGCAAGTTTCCTGACAAGGGTATTGTAGAGCAAGGCATGATCTGAGGCTTCAGATACCAACCTGTGTTGTTGGGGGTTCTTAGAAGCATTTCAAGGAGGGGCAGGGACAACTGGAATCAGCATGGCCCAGTGATTCTTGGCAGCTTTGCATGCAACCAGATTGGGGTCGGGGTCGGGGGCAGCTGGGATCAGTATGACCTGGTGATACCTGGTACTATGGATGCAATCAGATACATGCTTTAGGAAATTGTTCCTACAGGATGCCCAGTAGGCCCCTTCCCATATGAAGGGTATCCAAGGGGTACCTGCTGGAAATAACAACAGAGACACTTTCTTGTTCATTAAGGTAAGAGTTAAGAGTCCTAGTACCTGTTTCAGTGACAAACAGAGGACACATCTGAACAGGAAGTCCTCTTGGGGAATTAGAAGGCAGGGAGGGAAGGCGGGGGCACCCAGTTGCAGCTAAAGGAGCAAATGGTGAAGGACCCAGACTTCTTGGGATTTTGACAGAAAATACAGCTATCTGTAACTGTTAAATGGCAGAGACTCTCAGGGCGCAGGGTGACTTTAAGGCTACTGAGCATCACATTTGGGAAAGCAAGCTCTAGTGGAGCTCATGAGCTGCCTTGGACCCACAGGCCTTGAGCTGAGTGCAGTACGCAGCAATGACAGCCACATGGGGTGTGGGTATGACAAGGGCAACAAGTGTCTGTCTTGTCAAGAAAAACTCCCCGTGGCAACAGACACAGGGCATGGGTAACGGAGACAGGAGGACTCGGGAGGGATGGTAAGGCTCAGAGCTCCGGGTGGGTTTTATTCTAGAAACGACTGAGAAAGAACAAACTTGCCGTGGTTAAGATGGCAGCTGCAATGGGAACTCTTTCTTCAAGTGCCACCCCCACCTTTGGTGTGCCAACTGCAGTTGTCTGTGTTGTGCAACAGAAAATTTTGGCTGTGCTTCTATTTAGAACAAGAGAGCTCAGGCAGAACCTCAGTTCTTGAAGAGCAGCAAGCTGTTGTCCTAGAGAGGAAACTGGTGTGGGTTTGGCTCATGTCACAAGTGAAATCACGTTCGGATCCACAGCTTAATGGACTACAGGCAGACCACCACCCACGGCTCCGCCTGCTGCGCTTCAGCTGCTGCTGCTCATGGAAAAGAAGGAAAACAAATGCTTTCTTCATCAAGATAAGGTGAGGTGGGGCAGGAAGGCCCCAGTCAGCTCAGGACTGCAGTGGGGCCCACCTTCCCGGTGGAGTGAACACAGCACAGGCTGGAGGATTCAAAGATCTTTCGGCACATCTCTTTAGCCTCACTCCCCCAAAGAAGTCCATTTTTAGTGGGTCTGTCTTCCCTGACAGCAGATACCAACTGCCTGCCGGAGACTGCCTACTCTTGGGGGTGGGGGTGGGAGTAGGGATGTTCCTCTGCTGGGCTGGGGCCAGGGAAGGAGACAACACAAGAGTGAGCTGGAACTCAGTCTCTGCTTCTCTTCCTTTCTTTCCTTTTCACATTTTGGAGACAGGGTCCCATTCTTAGCCCAGGTTATGCTGGAGTTCTCTATGTAGCTCAGAGTGGGCTCAAACTCAAAACAATCCTCCTTTAGTGCCAGGATTACAAGCCTGACTTCTTTTTAAATGAGTGTTCTCATTTTCTTAGACCTACCTGGGAGAAACATCCACTTTCTTCCCTTTAATCACAGTAGAAATCTATGGAGCAGTCATGCAGCGGTGGGTGTGACTCTCTAGAGCATATCCAGGCATCCAGCACATTGCTAACCCCCCTGCTTGTGTGGAAGGCAGAGAAGAGCATCCACAGCGCATGCACGGACACTGTCCCAACCAATCCTGCTCTCATCAACGTCTCCTCAGTGACAATTGGGGAGATTTTCCAGCTCTCTTCAAAACTCCTATTTATTATTTCTATAAAAAACAGACTGAGGGAGCCTCTCCCCATTTCCACCTCTGCCCAAGTCCAGAAATGCTCTTCTATCGCTGTTGACAAAGAAAGCTCAGCAATCTACCTGCGCAGTACCTTCCCAAAAGGAGAGGGATCCTCAAGCGGGAGCACTGGCCTCGGGGATGCACACTTCCAAGGATGATTCCTTTTGGAGACGCCTGGTGGGTACCTGCTATCCTTACAGAAGCCCATTCTCTGGCATTCACCATCCACACATGGCCTTGGTAAGGATAAGAACCCGCTGCAGTGACAGTTGGGGTTGGGTTTGGTCCTCTCTAAACGTGGCCCATGAGGCTCATCTGATGCATGACTGGTCATACTGGGACTTTCAGGGCTGGATAGTTGTGGAAGCTGGCAGAAGTAGAGCTGGACCAGAGCTTCACGGTCACAGGTTTTAAAGCCTTTCTTTGGGGACTAATACAAAGGCACTTGTGAAGTGGTCAGCTTCACTGCAATAGACTTCTATGGAGAGGCAGATAAGGGGAGCAGGATGTGGGGCCAGTTTATCAACTGCACAGAAGAGACAAAAGGCCAGATTAAAGGTCCTCTGGAAACAGGAGGAAGAGTGGGCATTTGCAACTTGGAGAATTCTTTGCAAGGAACTTGGGAATGATGAAGAGGATGTGTGGCAGGCGTTTGGGGGTTCTCTCTAACCTTGAGTGCATCCTACCTTCAAGCACAGCCATCTAGAAAAGCTGCCTTTGAAGGGGGAAAAGTACAAAGCTTTGATCCTTCTCAGACTATCTCCCTAGAAGTTTGAGGCCCCCACAAATTCTCTCCAGAATTCAAACTCCCTTAGCTCACGTACCCAGTTCTTCTCAGCATCATCCTCAATGTTACTTCTTATCACCAGAGCTAATTCTGTGACATTCTGCACCAGGCACTGTGTGTATCTGCGGCTGTCCAGCCAAGGCCTACTCTATCCTCTCACCTAGGTGGTACTGGCTTGGTACCCTAAAAGCTAACACCAGTCACAGTCAACTGTGATATCAATGAAACTTGAGCAAACACAGCTAGTCTGCAATTAGAGATGCAGATGTTGCTGCTGTGGCATCGACATCACACAGCCACTTTCCCAGCCTTTCTGCTTTAATGTTGGATGGACACTGGGTAAAGGAGAGGGTTCTAAATATTGTTGCCTAATATTTCCACAAGTCTTTCTTATTTTATTTTGTATTTTAAAGACAGCATTTATCGGTGGTTGTGGTGGTGCAAGTCTTTAATCTCAGGATCCAGGAGAGAGGCAGGCAGATTTCTGAGAGTTCAAGGCCAGCCCGGTCCACACAGTGAGAGACTATCCCACCACCCCCCAAAGAAGGAAAAAGAGATGCTGTTTATCTTAGTTGTCCTGCACTCTCAGCCACTTAAGGTAACATCTCACAGGAACAGACACTCATTTTGGAGTCCGACGCAAGAGGAGGCAGGATTTTAGAGGAAATCTCTACAAAGGCTTGGGTTCAATAGCACTGGGTATTTAGTAAGCCTTTCATACATATTTGTTGAATAAATGAGTGATCGAATTCCCTCTGGCTCTCCTCTCTCATCTGGGACTATAAGAGGTAAATAAAGTAGAAGGGGGGTTAAGGTTTTGCAGTTTACCAGGCAAGGTTAAAACAACTCACTCTTTTTGTTTCTAAAGCCATCCATCTGCCAAGTGTCACCTCCTGATAAGAGCCCATTTCTGAGTCCTCATTTGTAACTGAATGTTGGCTGACATAATTAATGTTTACCACACAACACCTGAATTACCAACCAGACTGTAACCATCATCACCGCAGAGACTGCAGGGAAGACTCCCAAGACAAGGGCTTTCTTTAGATTTAGGAAAAGGAACCCCAGCATCTCTAAGGAGAGGGGGAAGGGGGACGGGAAAGCGATCAAGCCAGAGATAAACACTGCCGAGAGGCCTAATGTGTATGGCTCCAGGCCCCTGGCTGGTGGCCGGAATGTCAGCTGCCAGCCACTTATCTGACTAGCTCCCCAGGGACTCCTTCACTGGGGTTCCAGCAGGTCACTTCTGTCATTGCCATCCCTGTTCCTTTGCATGTGGGACCAAACCAAGTGCTTCAGCTCCTACGGCAGGAGGCAGCAGGTTAGCTCTACCAACGGCGAGACAGCCTTCCTGAGTTCTAGCTGCTGAGAATTTCTAGTGTTTCCTGCTAATGGTACTTTAGCTTTAAAAAAATTAATAAAATGAAGACAGGATAATTAGATGGGGGGAGGAAAAGGCCACCTCTGAAGCCCAGGTAAAATCCCATCACAATGGCTCACTCTGTAGACAGAAGGGCTTTGTAAAAGGCAGGCATTTTCCGTGCACAGAAGCAGTTGGCTGCTGTGCCCTGACTGCCTTGATATGACAGCCACAAACAAAGCCATTGGCTGTGTGAGCGCGAGAGAGCTGAGTGGTTTCCAGTCCTCCGGGAAGCTAGGAAATAGCAAGTATCAAGAACAACTGACGTTTGTTTAGCTTTCACAGTTCCTGCCTGCTAATGTGCTTAATCCTCTTCACCACCCCCAAATCCCACCTCACTTGTCCTGTGATGGACAACGGCCGGGCAGATCCAAAGCTCTCCAGGGACCTTCCTGACTGGAGCACCCTCAACACAAATTCTTTTCCACCATCTGGTCCAAAAAAAAATCAGAGCAGTTGTGGGAAAAGACTCAGCAACCCATGGGACATGCTCCCTCCATGTTTCCTGTCCTTCCAGGCGAGGGGAGAGGCCAGGGAAACACTTCAGCGCCCAGCACCTATGAAGGTCATCACCCAGTGCTGTGGCCAGCACAGACACTACAGAAAACCCCATGCCACCAAGGGAGGAAGCGGGCTTCTGGATGTGGTCCTAACCTTTCTCTGTGGGTTACTGTGACATACAGGCCCCCACACCCGCCGTCTCCTTCATGCACGCCTCATGTACTGCCCAGCAGCTTCGCTACCATCTTGACCTCTATCTACTGAGCCCAACTAATCTTTTGTGGAGGGAAGTATGGTCAGGGACACTAAAATGTTGCTGCTGGTTACTGTGGGCCCTGGTTCCCTGGGGGTGGGAGTGGGTGATAAAGGAAGGGAAAATATTCAGCCAATCTGCCTCCCTTCAGACAGCCTCTGTCTATCCTCAGCTTGCTGGTATTAACAAGTTGTTCTTTCAGAGGGTGATCAGACTGATGCTTCACTGAAATACTTGTAAGGTGAAACACTGACCCGGGAGGATGAAGGACAGGCCTAGAATGGGCAGAGTAGTGTAAGGAAGGCAGAGGGTGCAGGGGCAGGTGTTGGAGGAGAGAGGAGGCACATGGGCCTAGGACAGTGGTGAGGGCAGGCTCTACAAACGCTCGAGTCTCCAGTACCCAGGAGAACCTGCTGTACTTCGCTACGGAGATAAGCCCGAACTCCAGAGCCCGGCGCTTTGCTGGTTCAGTTGCCTCGGGGTCTCTAGTGTCTTGAACTGCACTATCAGTTCCTCTGCAGGTTGTCATTGAGGGTACCGTCTCTGCCCACACTGCACTACTCCAGCTCTCAATATGCTCACAATCCTTCCCATCAACTGGCCTCTAAAGTCTTCCTGAACTCATGTGGAGAGGTGTGAGCCCACGCTGTCAGGAGACACTCACTAAAGCTTGTCCATAATGTCTGTCTGCCTCTCCTAGGAGAAGCTCAGCCATGATTTCCATGAGCACAGGAGTTTGAGTCAGTTTTGTATCTCTCAAAGCCAAGCACACATAGGCCTCAACACCTGCACGATGAAGTGACTATGGGCACTAGTTTGGTAAGATGGTAGAAAGGCAGTTGCCTGGTCTCCCAGCTGCTCTGCTTCACTAATTTGACACCCACTTCATCTTCCATTTCCTCTTCCGGTAAGTGTGGTGTTTCAAGGCCTGCCACTCCTGGCTTTTCTGAAATCCCTACTTTGTGCGGTTCAAAGATGAAATGGTCTGGAGTTCTACACAAGAAAGGAAAGCTCTTCCCACCCATCCGTATCTGATCCATATCTCCCAAGAGCAGAACCCTGGCGGTCGCCAACGTCTGTAGACAAGCTGTCTATATAGCTTGAAGCATCGGCCCCACGCTCTAGGTATTTCTGAGGTCCTTAAGGCTAGAGCTCTTCGGGATTCTGTCTTTGTGAATTTGAAGAGTGTGGTTCTTGGAGCAGGGGCATCAGCAGCACCCGGAAACTTGTTACATGTGACATTCTCAGGCTGTCTGAGCCGCATGCTCAGAGGCCCAGCAGCATCTGGGAAAAATGGATGGGCACGGAGTTGTGAATCAGTGCTTTGGTTTAGCAGGACAGGGACAGGTCCACACGGCACCCATTGTTAAAAGGACACACACATGAAGGAGTGGACATGGCTTCAGGAAGACAGTCTTTGCTTCTAGGCAGTGCTTTCTGAGTGAGCTTCCTGACAGAAACTCTTCTACCTTCATAGTGATGTGACGAACACTGAAGATAAACGAAAGGTGTCTCGTAGCTCACAATTCAGACCACCATCTGCCCAGTCATATTGGACCCGGAGGGGGCAGTTCATGAGGGAAGTAGGCATGTGGCAGAGGAGGTTGCTCACTTAGAGCAGTCAGAAAGAAAAATGAGGCCCTGGCCCTTTTAAGGATGTATTCAAATGACCCACTTTATCCAACTCCGATCCACTTTCTCTTAAAGTTCCCACCACATCTCAGTGTTGCTGCCACTGGAGACCAAGCAAAAGCCTTAAACCTTAAACATTTTAAGGGACATGTCAGATTCAAACCTTAAGCAAAGGTTCTGCTCTGTGCTGTCAGCATGGCAGCTACGAACCAAATGTGGCTCTGGACACCTGAATGATAGCTAGTGGAACTGAGGAAATTTAGGTTTATTTGATTTAAAAATTAAACAGCCACCCACGGTTAGCAGATACCATCCTCAACAGGGCAGAAGATGACTAAAGTGCATTAACTGAACTGCAGTCAACTTAGTTCCTGAAAAGCTAGCAATGAATACTTTACAACACCTCTCCCAGATTCTGTCCTCTGAAAGACAAACTCGTTGATCTGCTCATTCTGATCTCGGCTCTGTTGGATGAATGCTTCATACACGGAGCTATTGCTACCTTTTCTGGACAGATCCCTTAAGGGTTAGGTACATGATGTATCTTTTTCCTTTCTGAAAGTGTTTTGCAAGGTTAGCCTCAAACTTGTGGTGCTTCTTCCCCAGTCCCCTGAGCAGTAGGGTTACATGAATCCAAGACAAAGAACAGAAGTCGGTGTTGAGAATTGAACTCAATTCTCTTGGTGGTTTCAGAAATCTTCTGTCTCATACTGGGTTCTGTATCATTTTCCAGACACCTGTGTCCTCTTTGTCTGTGAACAAGGTATGACTGGCCCCTCGGCCACCCATCACTAACAAGTCTGTATACAATTAAATTTTGGATTATAGAAAGACCATATAGAACTCAGGTCACCAGACTTGGTGGCAAAAGCCTTTACCTGATGGCACAGTTGCTGGGCTTTTAACTTTGGATGTCCCAGATCCTAAACTATATGTCTTTCTCATACAAATGACTTAATTTGGTGTGGCAGCATAGGTCCGACTACAGTAACAAGCCATCTGTCCTCAGAACTTCACAAAGAGAGACTATCATCAGTACAAGACAAGAAGACTGGGAGAAAGGTCAAGCTCAGGTTCGAGGTCAGCAGCAAACAGGGGCTGGCCCAGCTCTTGCTTTACAGTCCTTTGCTTCTGCTGCCTGCCTCCCACGTGGATGAGGCTCGAGCTGGGTTTATCACAGAGCAAAGGAGCACGTAAGCTTTAGAATGCTGTATTTGTACATTCATTAAAACCCACCA
The DNA here is from genome assembly GCA_001685095.1 of Ellobius talpinus. Lineage (NCBI taxonomy): Eukaryota > Metazoa > Chordata > Mammalia > Rodentia > Cricetidae > Ellobius > Ellobius talpinus. The sequence goes on along the minus strand of LOJH01000306.1, from coordinate 53,494 downwards.
CTTACAGGATATTAAAACCATTTTCGGAGACGATCATGGCAAAGGTGTAATCACATTTATGCATTTGCCAAATCAGAGTGTATGAGCTTTTATGAAAAGTTTCAGAAATTTGGCTTACAGGGCAACGGTTTATGGCCAACTGCCTTTTGATCTCTCATGTGAAAAATATGTACTTACACATATTGCAGGAAACCTCACCACTTCCTTCCTAAGTGTCGGTCAAAACACTAATTACTTGACTAATCAGACTGTGACGCTCCCCTCACAGATGGTAAAATGAGCTGTTTTCACCCCACAAATCCAGTTGTGACATACCACCGAAAAAATGGAGACCCACTGAATGGTTTTACTGTAGACAGCATGAACAATTTAAGCAAACCATGTAAAAGTAAATGAGGAGCTAATGAAAATTATCTGTCCTTTCACAAGGAAAATGAGCCTACTCCAGGGGAAGGAAGAAGGCCCGTCAGCTAGGTGACAGGGCTTCAACAGGGAATAGCAGGCCAGTTCCCCATCCCTTCCCCACAGACTGGGCCTTCAGGTGATCTGATTTTATCACTTTTTTCAGGGCTTTTCCTCACTTTACCCGCAGTCACAGGCCTCCTGTTTTCTCTTAAGTCTTCCATAGGTCTCCCATGTCAGGCTGACATGGGACTGCCTCATCAACACATTTGTGGTAGGAATCACTGGAGTGAAACGAAACAGCAGCAAGCCCCATGGAGCCCCGACTGGCGAGTGACCAGCCTGTCTGTGGAGAAAAGCCACAGTGTTGCACCAGGAGACACTCACCAGCATCAAGGCTTCCAGTTGCAGCCGTCCAGCCCATGACAGGGGGGATGGCTCCAACCACGGCTCCAACCCAGGTATTGGCGATGCTGACCCTCTTCAGCGGTGTGTAACAACAGGTATATAGAAAAATGTTGAAGACCCCCAGGGCTCCTGTGAGTGGATTCACTCCCCAGGTCAGCAGGGCCACTCCTGGCACAGCACAACAGGTGGCAAAAGACACGGCTAGCAACGGGCTGGAAGAGAGCAGAGACACAGTGAATACATTCCACTTAGCTCTGGCCCGCAGCCCAGAGCCTGCACTAATGAGGAGCCAGCATCTTCACATCCACTGAATGTGATGGGACCTTGTTCCCAGTTGTGAGGAGTCTTTCTGAGACTGTAAAGAAGCCCAGGTAGGAGGTGGAGCCTCTTGCACTCCTCATTTGCAGGTCTCCATCACTCATCTCTTCTTCAGGGCTACTCTTCAGGGCTCTATGCTAACTGTTACTAAATAAGGGACAGATGCAAACAATAAAACAAGTTCTGGACAAAGATAGGATCCCTTCCAGAAGACATTCTACTCATTTGCTTGCACTTTAAAGTGTCCCCAAATCAATGATCCCAAACAGCAATGACTGCCCCAGGGAATCTGCATGGCATGATCTTCGGTAAATTACAAGTTTTAGGCCCTGTAATCCCATGACATCAATTGACACTAGGGCTGGTGCAACTGCCAATGATGTAACCTAGTTTGTGACTGATTCTCAACAAGAGGTCACAGAGGGCTATGCGTGTAAAAGAACACTCTACAATGTGAACAGCTTTGTGGGTATAGAAAAGTGTGACCTCCCGGTTCCTGCTTATATACACAGTTATTTTCTTTCAGGGAATCAATGTAGGTCACTCAAGACTGTGTTTTCTCTGCAAAAGCTACAATTCAACTCCCAAGAAATTCATGTTTGCAGTGTCCCAGACCCACGCAACTACAGGGGCCACAAAATGCTTCATGAGAAGCTCTAGTCACCAGTTAGCAGCTTCTAGAGGGTTCTGGTTTTAAAAAATGTCATTTCTCCAAGGGATGCGATCAATTGAGATAACACCTTCCTATTGCCAAGGCTGTGGTGTGCTCCCACTGAGGAGTGGTGCTCTGGACTGTCAGTTGGGCCCTCTAAGAAGGACTAATTTGCAGAATGATGCTGAATTTGAACTCAGTCTCCCCCAGCCCCAGAGGAGATGGGAGTGGAGAAGAAGGATGGCCCAGCAGCTTGCTCTGACTCTCACTTAGCTGGCCCTCTTTCCACCCAGAGGCTGTGGTCTGCCCTGCCTGGAAGGTGGACAGAGCAGAATGGGGTTTTCAGGAAAGTGGGAGCACATGCGGACATGTGGCCATCATAAGATAACAGAAGAACCATGGCTTTCACTAAGACCTGGGTGCAGACCCCATGGCCAATGACTCCTGAAATACTCAGGCACCCTCAGTCTTTTCTTCCATTTGTCCGTCCATCACCTTCAGCCCCACAATCCCCCTTTCTGTGACCTACTGTTTCAGCTCCTGCTGGGAAAGGTCCTGAAAACACACAGGTCAGACCATTTCAAGAGGATGGTTTACTATCACAGCACCTGGCTAGATGTGATTGCCAGCCTGTGTCTCCTGTGATCTTGAACTTACTGCCCACCTTTAGCTCTCCATGGGGATACATGTCCTTCCTTCTCACATGGCAGTGACAAGACCTCAGATTACAGAAGTGGCTGCCCTTTGTTTTTAAAGACACACTCTGCACTTCTGCTTTGACTCATTTTCCTGCCTAATCTCTCTCTCTCTTTTTTTTTAGTATTTTATGTGTGTGCTTGGTACTTGAAGAGGCCAGAAGATTCAGATCCCCAGGAACTGCAGATGGCTGTGAACCACTATGTGGGTGCTGGAAACGAAACTAGGGTCCTCAGCAAGAGCACAGAGAGCTCCTAGTTGATGAGTCATCTCTCCACCCCCCCATTTGTTAAATCTTATTGTCTCCTACTCCACACATCCTGGAATAGATGTGCCTATCTCCCCTAGGAGATCCTGCTAGGCACATCATCTTCACAGTGAAGATCTAGATGGAGTGGGGCTCTAAACTGGACGTGCTCCTCTATCTCCTCCATTCTGCAATTTCCCACTTGCCTTTACTCCTCAATTTCATTTCTGAAACAGACGTCTCCAAGGCAGGGACAAACACTGACTGACTTGGAACTGTCTGGAACTGTGGAGATTAAAGTTTAGGAAGCTGCCTAGGTGTTATCACACATGCCGAGAAAGGAGAGCGGAGGCAGTAAAAACCATGTAAGCCTTCTAACCGTTTTCTTTCAGAAAGGTGGTTTCCAGTTTATGAGAACAGGTCTTCCCATACATGGGACTCCAAAAGGCTGGTTTTATTTGGGGTGGGAAAAATGTGGCTCATAAACATATTTATTTTTCCTGAATTGGCCCTTGTGTTTTTTGGAAAGAAAAAAAAAAGGAAGAAGAAGAGGGTTGTTCCATTCGCCAAGGGCCGGGAAGCAGTTGGATTCAGGGTGTTAGCACTATGAAAAGCCCTTTCAGAGATGCACACGTGAATTTAATTTATTGAGATAGGCAATTTGGGGTGGAAGTTTAGTTTCTGACCTGTGTTAGAATCACAGAAAATCATGAGGTTTGATCTTGGCATCTAAATCAATGTGCTCTGGGGCATGAATGAAAACCAAGCAGGCCGACAGGCTGCACAAACAAGAATGAGGATATGTACCCAGCATGCCCTGGGAAGCCCAGCACCAGGACAGAGTGCCCCAAGTGGCAAACTTCACTGTCCTCAGGCTCATTATCCTCTTGTATTTCATTTTTGCTAAAATTCTAATCGTAAATGTAATCGCACATTCAACTGAGAAAATCTGCAACTATAAAATTTAAAAAGAAGAAATTCTAAATGAGTCTAGGATAGATATGGTTTACACCTCAGCCTTTTCTTGTGCTACAGTTATTTTGAAAGTAAATATGCAATTATGGTTTTGCTGCTTCCTTAATTTCCCTAAATCTTCAGATTCTCCATGTCACTACTTGGTTTACATCAGCGTAGACGGTTACAAAGCGGCTTACTCTATGGACATATGACAACTTAATCAACATACCCTTTCTGGATTGTATTTTTACCGTTTTAAAAACTCAGGAACTACTTGGATGAACTTCTCATGGGGACTTCTGCTCGTGGCTCCACTTAGGAGACCTTGCTGAGAGATGGCATGCACTATCCTGCAGCTTTAGAGCCACTGGGCTCTGCTGTTGACGGGCACATTGTAAATGAATGGTATGACACCTGCTGCCAGCCTGTATTGCACAGCGGTCACTCCTGCCAGAGGCACAGAAGAGCGCCCACCTCCATAATCTACATTAACACCGTGGATATGGCACTAAAAACGAAGCAAAACCGAACCAAAAATTGCCAACAGAATCAATGGAAAACAGCATCATATGTCTCCAAAACAAATACCACAACCCCTCCCACAACAGCAACAAACAACAACAGAACCAACTCCTATAGTTAACACAGTGTATTTGAGAGAGCATAGTATCTCATTTTTCTGGTGAGAAATAGACCCAATGCAAGTAAAAGAACTTGAAGGTAGTCCTGGGCTTGGGTTTATAGGCTGGTTCATTAATTGAATCCGGAGTGTCCCTGCGTGTCCGGGACATGCTGGCGGAATATCCTGCAGACCCTCACATTTCCTGGGTCAGCTTAGGTTTGTGGGATCTGTCGGTGGTGGGCAGTTTCCCAACTGAGCTCCTTGGGTTTTCCTTATTGTTCACCTACTGCACCTCCTGACAAAGCACAAAGAACAGCTATGGCTGAAGTGCAGACACAGGCTGTAACACAGAGGACAGAGTGCTCGCTCTCCTGCTCCCTGTTGGCTGTATGAAACAGGGTGACATGGGGTACCTACCTTAGAGAGCCACGATGGGAAGGCAGAGTGGAAATGTTTCAAGGAGGACATGGATCTTATAGTGTTTATTTAATTATTTAATTAATGCTGGCATTAAAGGTGTGCACTACACATCTGACCGGAAGGGAAGTTTACACTGAGAGCTGACGATGGATGAGTGGGAGAAGAGCGGAGCGGCAGAGAAGGCTCTGTGAGGCGGCTAAGTGGGGAAAGTGCTGTCTCAAGGCCTGATGACCCGAGCTTAACCCCAGATCCCTTGGTAAAAGGAAAGAAGCAATCTTGAAAATTGTCCTCTGATTACCACACGTCCTATCACACACACACACACACACACACACACACACACACGCACGCACGCACGCAC
>LOJH01000306.1:31460-44177 GCA_001685095.1 Ellobius talpinus | reverse complement strand
GTGGCCTAAGACTTCTCCACACAGCCTCCTCCATGACCGTGGCCTAAGACTTCTCCACAGCCTCCTCCATGACCGTGGCCTAAGACTTCTCCACAGCCTCCTCCATGACCGTGGCCTAAGACTGCCCCACAGCCTCCTCCATGACAGTGGCCTAAGACTTCTCCACACAGCCTCCTCCATGACTGTGGCCTAAGACTTCTCCACACAGCCTCCTCCATGACTGTGGCCTAAGACTTCTCCACACAGCCTCCTCCATGACCGTGGCCTAAGACTGCCCCACAGCCTCCTCCATGACCATGGCCTAAGAACTGCCCCACAGAGAACTTACTAAGCTCCTCCTAGTGTATATAACACCAAGTTTCTGGTTAAATAAACTACGGCAGCACACCAGACCCTAGCTTTTCTGAATGTGTGTCTATCTTTGTCCTTTCTTCACTCCTTGTTACTCCAGTCAGGTTTCCAGGGCCAAGTTGGGCAAGACACGGCAGACTTCTGAACTAACCTCCTCAGACAAGCAGCAGCAGCCAGTGACTCTGGAAGGGTGCTACACCAACTCATTTAAATTACAGAAAAAACAGTTTGGAATGTCTGAGGGGCAGGACAGGTGATTCCAATGATGTCTTAGTTACTGCTTAGTTCTTAGTTCGTAGCTACTTAGTTCTACTGCTCTGACGAGACATCATGACCAAACTTATAAAAGGAAGTGTTTGATGGGGCCTTGCTTAAGTTCCTGAGGCAGGGAGTGTGGTAGCGGCAGGCAGGCATGGCTCTGGAGCTGAGAGGTCACAACTGATCTATAAGCACAAGGCAGGGAGTGAGAATGGGCCTGGCATGGGCTTTTTAAACTTCAAAGCTCTACCCTCAGTGACACACCTCTTCCAACAATGTCCATGCCTCCTAATTCTTCCTGAACAGTCTACCAACTGGGAACAAAATATTCAAATGTATGAGTATATGGGGGCCATTCTTACTCAAACCAGCACAAATACTTTGATCCACCTATGAAAATCAGTTCCCAGTGCAGAAGTACAGTCTCTGAATCTACTTAAGCCACTGGGCAGGGCTACCCACCGAAACCCCTGTTCTTCACCCTCTGACAGCCAGTGCCCACTGCACAGAAGACCTGTACTTTTCTTCTTTTACTTGAGGTGGATGTTTTAACTTTCTAACTCTCCCTTTAGTTTTTAATTTATAGGACTTTATTCACTTATGCAAAATAGAGGTAATGGATCTTGGAGTCTTTGCACAACTTAACAAATGAAGGCGGGTCTTCTGTCCCCACAGGTTGGGAGATGATGGGGGCTGAAAGTGCGCCTAGTGGTATGTATTATCCTGCTCCCCCCAATCTGCATGCTTAATCTGGAACAGTGCTAGCAAATGAAGCCGCAGCAGGAACCAGCTGCAAACAGGAAGGAGGCACGTGGGCTTACTTAAAAGAAAGAGTGGTGGGGCTGTGCTTGGCAGACGACAGGTAGGGGTGCATCACCTTGTTCTGGGAAGGTAAGGTTTGATACGAGTTTCTTCTATTTTTAAATGCTGGCAACTAAGGCAAGCACAGCAGACTGATATAATCTGAGCTTGCTCTGTTTGCTCTCTTAGGTCTAGGCAGGAAAGTGTAAACTTTATGAATGCTGCTCCCCATACTTCTCTTCATCTCACTTATAGATAAAAACTAAAGGTAGAATCAGGTTTGAATGACTCCCTAGCCTGCACGAAGCCCTAGCCCATCCCCAGCACTTCCGGAAAACAAATGCAATGGCACAGTAACACCAATAAAAATTTTCCAAGAACAGTTTTCTTCATCTTTCTCTTTCAAAACCCCTCCACCAGCAGGAGGAGGGCCTCCATGTCTGTTCAGGGGCTGTTGTGTGAATAGGATCCGCCATCTTGCCTGTACATCTCCCATGCTATACTTTTTAGTACAGTGAGTCTGTAGTATACAACTTGATGTTCTCTGTACCTAAAAGTGATGCCCAATAAAGTCCCACAAATCAAAATAGGCAACTCCTAAGCCTACACTTACACCCACCAACAGGAACAGCATTTGCACATGTCCAGTCTTCAGAGGGACATCAGCCTACATGAACCTTGATTATTGTTTAGCGAAACAAACAGAAAAACCAAAACATAGACTAAGTTCCTAAGATATGATAACTATTTCTTCAAGTAAATATTTGACTGCCTGGATACCTTACAGCTGTAAGAAGGGCCGTGGGACCTGAAATGCCCATCACACATAGGGCCAACATCAACAAGCATTAAGAACTCAGAGCGCTTCAGTCATGCATGCTTTCCCTTGTCTCCTGACTACTAAGAAGACTGTGGCTTTCAGAGATTCCCAGTGTGCCCCTTGCTCACCCCAGCAATGACTAAGCATGATGATACGTACAAAGACTTTCTGCTGATTCCTCATCTCCACGGTTCATGATACTGAACGATCTTATTTCCAGGACAATCTTCTTTACATTAACACCTCTGCAACTAAGTGGAGACCAAATTTGTTTTTCCTGCTGTTTCAAATCACTGGTTAATGTTACCAAAAGAAATTTCTATACTTACCAAATGTTTATATTCTTATTACATTAGCAATATACACACACTGAGAAACTAATCATAACAAGCCTTCGAAGCTGTGCAGGCCTGTGCCTGGCCGGGGACGTGTCCACTAGACCAGCATGACTAGGTGGTGACTAATACTCAGAGCTCCCCTGCAGCCCACACAATGTTTACATTTGCTTAAGTGCTTACTGGTAAAACCTTCAGTAAATTTGAAAAATGTCTTCTGTAAGTCTCTATAATACTTAAGCTAAACCCTGCTCTTTAAGTTATAATGCCAACTAAACAATCCATTCATTTCATTCTAAAACTCAATCTTTATCATTCATTTTCAAGACAAGTATGGCTGACCCTGATTCCAAGGGTTTCCATTTATCCTTTCCAAATAACCTTGCGCTCAGCTCTTATCGGGCAATCTCCTCTGCTTACAGCCCACACCTAAGCTTACACATCATGGATCACCCTCATCTGATCCATTAACTTGGAAAAACTAATGTTGACATCTATTATTTCTGTCAGCATCACCAAGCTGGAAAATGGAAAATTCAAAGGAGATGCAATCAAAATACAGATGTTTTTCAAAGTAACAGGAAGAAAGGCTTAGTCCAGGGACCCTTGCCAGGAAGCATGCTGTGTATACTCTGTCCTTCTCTGTGTCTGCTATTATTTCTCAGACCTTCCTGTTCACACCAATTTATTAATTTCATTTAGCAAGCACTCTGGGGCTGCCCAGTCCTGTCTGCTAAGCATTCTGCACATCCAGTTTCCCTGCCCACTTTACGATGTTTTCAGCATCACACAAACAAAGCACACCACGCTGTTAACACCATAGGTAATCAATACATTCTGATGAGTGGGAATAAAAGGGAGAATTCTAAAACATTGACAAGAAACAATAGGCCTTGGTGCTGTTAAGAAATATGAATTTAACAGGGTAGACCAAGGACAGGGGCACTGAAATACCACTCATATAGTCAGATTGGAAATTTAAACTGGAGAAGTTCAAGTTTGATGAAGACAGTAGATTACAAGTTTCTACATCCCTCTACACTCTCGAAAAAACAATTTCAACCTTGACAGAACACTGAAACAATGTTGGGGAAGACCTGTCAGCTGGAGAAGAGGAGAGGGAAAAGGAGGCAAGCCTCCGCCTCCTAGGCAAAACAAAGGCAGCTACTGCTAAGTTTAAGAAATTTCAGCTGGGTGTGGCAGCACACACTTTCAGTTCTGATATTTGGGAGGCAGAGACTGAGGAATCTCTGAGCTTGAGGCCAGCCTGGTCTACAAAGTGAATTCTAGGACAGCTAGTGCTACACAGTCTCAAAAAACCAAAACCAACCAAACAAAAGCCCTTTAAGTCTTGAGTATAAAGTGGTGACAGGATTTGATGTAAACATGTGCTGAAGGGGAAGAGGTGGATTGCAGCTTCAGAGTTATCATGTGGACCCAGGGCCTGAGATGAACAGCTGACCAAGCATAAACTGACGTTAGGTGCAAGCTTCCTAGGTACAGGCGGCCTCGGTGCTCGCTGTGCATCTCTAATGGTTAACTGCTACTGTTCGCTTTTCTGTTGCTCCAGGGATCTGGCTCAGGGGTGAACTACCAGGCTCATACTTGGGTTACCAAGTTTTTTTCTTGTGGAGGTGAAGCTCTGTACTTAGAGAACTGAACTGAAGACTTTGGGGGCTAGGGCCGAGCTGGGCACTTCAGGGATGCGTGAATTTAAGTGAGAACAGGGTGCAGTGGGTTGGTAGAGAGCAAAATACAGTGTGATGCAGAGAGAAGCAGAGGTGGCTGGAGACGGGAAGTCAGCTGCATCCAGCAAATGCTAAGGGGGATGCTCTCTCCCAAGAGGAGAAATAAAGAACCAATGCACACAGCCAGCCGGCAGAAGTCTGTGTAGGAGAGAGAAGTTCACATGTCCAGGTACTAAGCCAGAGAGGAGACCCCAGGGAGCACATGGCTGGAAGAGTCCTGGGAGAGGTCTCAGCTTGAGTATGGGCAGAATGACCTGCTCTCAGCAGCACTGGGCAGAACCTGGAGGACAAGCCAGTTCCCAACAGCCCCTCCCACAGGTCCTAGGACTGCAGCTCTAATCAGCTGTGGACGACTGCTTGTTCCTATCCTCACAGGAACTGAAGTCAATCTTCGGAAAAAATACCGGGGATATTCACTTCACATCATCCCTCCAGGCACCTTTGAACTACTAAATGCATTTTATCCTTTAGGACCAGTATGCATGGAGATGGGTGCCTCACTTGATCAGGCAGTTCAAGGACACTTGTGTGACGTAAGGGATAGGAAGAAACAATCTACTAGTGAGAATAGAAAAACTGAGCCCCATAGACCTTAGACGCAAACCACCTCTTAACTTTGTATGTGACATACCCCAATTGCCAATAGAAGTGGTCAATGTGAAGCCAGGGATCACATGTTCCCAGGGGAAGAGCTGCAGTGGTTTGGCTCCAACAGGGCTACACTCATGGAGATGACAGCAAGGTTAAGACAGCTCCATTATGAAGCCCCTGGAGCACTTCTCTGCAGACTTCGTTCCAGGCAGACGCAAGAGCTCTTTAGGCAAGAGCACCGTGGCTCTGGGAGGCTTCATGCACATCTGAGACACTTCCTGAGTGATGTGCTCATAGTCACATGGTGGTCCCCACAACACTAAAGAGTCTGATAAATAATTCTGCCACAATGGCCCCAGAGCCGAAGGAAAAAGCAGAAAGCCACAGGGTCAAGTGTTTCCATAGGAAACACAGAGAAGATGTAAAGATGTTTCAATTAAGTACCTGTGCTATTGCAAGGCACTGCAGGCCCAGGAAAGATACTCAGGTGGCAAAGAACCATGCCTGTATGTCTTAGGATGAGTTCAGGCACCCATCTTAACATAAGGACACTAATGCAGAAAATGGAGGCAGTATTGTCCAAATAGGTTAAGATGAACAATTGTTTTTTTTTTTAATTCTTTTTAAATGGTAAGTGATAGCAGAACAATAAAGGAAGTGGCCTTTTCTGGTGCCAGGGTCAAGCACAGGCATTTATTTATACAGGCCACTACCAATAATTAAAACTGAAGTACTGCCTTCTGTACTTTCTTGGAAAGGGGAGACAAAGAATATAATTTTGTAAAGTTTTATTCTCATTAGACTGTATTTTAGCTCTATTTCCCTTTTTGATTCTAATGAAAAAGATTTAGAAAATTTCCATGTTTAAAATATAAAGAATATGTTTTCATTATTTTAAAAAATAATAAATTAACTTAATACTTCTTACGTATCAACAATATACAGTGTCACCCCCTCCCCATGTAAACAAGCTGTACAAAACACAACACATTATAAGGACAGGCAGCAGCACTTGGGCTGCTAAGGCTGTCTCAGGCCTGGGTGCACTTTCATCTTGAAGCATGTGAAGCCCAGTCCCACAATGTGTTCAGTTTATATAGGTGAAATTATTAGACTCTAAATTATCCTTCAAAACCCCCTGACGTCATCCATAAGGGACACACAGGTTATGTTCACACAAGTCTAGGGAACAATGTCTGCTCACTAAAGCTGGAGCCTGGGCTAGTGAAGCTGCAGGCGGAGCAGAAGCAAAGGCGGAGTGGTCAGCACTCAGCATTTGGCCAGCAGGAGGCTTGCACTGAGGAAGGCTGCCCCTGTGGACTGCCTCCTGCCCAAGTGATGAAGAGTCATCCTTCTGCGTGGGGGTGGGCTGAGGACTAGGCCCCACACTAGACCCACAAATTCCCTGCCATTAGGTTCTAATTCTTCTTGGCTCCTCCATCTCCTGGGTTACCTAAGACCTGCAGGTAAAGCTGCAGGACCTGACAAAAGTGGTGCAGAGCCATGTCATAGAGAAGCTTCAACATTAAAACTCAGCACCACCCCCGCCTTCCTGCTTCTAGCTGTCACTAAGGTCCTCTGGGACATGTAACAGGTCTCCATTTTTCTTCCCCCTGTGGATACTCAGCCCCAGTATCCCACACTTAGGACTGGCTCCTGGCTTCCCAGGTTACAGCTAATCCAAATTAGTTCTTGCCATGGTTTCTCCTACTTTCACCTCATATCACCCTGCTCCTTGTTCCCTAGTGTATGCCATCTGCTCTACACTGTCCACTGTGTCCAGGGCTGTCTTGGCTTAACGCTGCAACTCGGAATTCTATTGGTTTTTCAAAGTGCACTCCTCTTAGTCATTTATAAAACATCCAAAATTCCACTTATTTATATACCTGTTATTTAGTGTGTGTGTGTGTGTACATATCAAAGTATGCTAGTGGAGGTCAGAGGATAACTTGTGGGAATCAGTTCTCTCTTTCTGCCATGTGGACCCAGGGGATTATACTGAGGTGGTTATGTTTGGCAGCAAGCACCTCTACCTGCTTTGCCATCTTGTATGCTCACCCTCCTCTAGTCTTAAAGCTCATTTACTCATTCTTCACTCCCAGCCTTCTCAGGGCCTTGCCGGTCTATGTCATGTGTGCTTGTTTGACCAAAATGTTAAGAAATCAGGAAATATCTAGATTTCTGCATTTCTCTGGCCTGGGAGACTCTGTTCTCTATTGCCTGTCCATCTCTGTTCATACGTTTGTATGTCTGCTCATCATTGTTGTGCTGGTGTGCTGGCTAGTTTTAGCATACTTCACATAAGCTAGAGTCATTTGGGAGGAAGGACTCTTAAGTGAGAAACTATTTCTACAGACTGACCTGTAGACAAGGCCGTGGGGTAATGCCTTGATTACTGACTGATGTGGGAGGGCCCAGCTCACTGTGAGCAGTGCCACCACTGGGCTGTTAGTCCTGGGTTGTCTACAAAAGCGGGCTGAGCAAGCCAAGAGGAGCAAGTCAATAAGCAGTGTTCCCCCATGGCCTCTGTACCTGTTCTTGCCTTGAGTTCCTGCCCTGACTTGCCCTAGTGATGGAGGGTGACTGGCAAATTAAGATAACTTAAGCCCCTTCCTCTCAAAGTTGTTTTAGGTCATGGTGTTTTATTGCAGCCATAGAAAACCCAATGAAGACAACTGCCATCAGCACTCAGACACATGTGCTATGCATGCTTTGTCTTAGTTGGCTATGTTCACTGGCACATCACATGGTCTCTACCACATTGTGGTCTTAATAGGGAATCAGGAGTAGACAGTACTGAGCAGTGCTGTGACAGCAACGTGCACTAAAAGCAATGACAGCAGAACGACAAAGCCTACAGCACCAGAGACAAGGTTCTTGGGTCACAGGGGGGCACAGCTGGCATGCCTAGCAGACTGGAGAGAGTGTGGCATGGGAATGAGGGCAGATGAAACCAAGATACCACAGCACTCAGGATGAGGCTGAGAGGCCTGCAGGGAAGTACACTGAGAAAAGACCTCGGGCAACACAGTAAAGGAACAAAACAAAATATTTTGTCTAATTACATTTTGTAAAAAGGTTTTAGGCCAGAAGCAGTATGATCATTTAAGGAAGATGCATCTGCCAGCTGAGTAGAAGCAAGAGAAAAGGATGATAAAGGCAAGGAAGCCAGCCAGGCTGCTGAGCAACCCGCACCGAGCTGAAGGTGGTCCTTGGCAACAGCCATGGACAACANCCAGGAAATAGTAAATAACAGACAGGGTTAATAGAAAGTTCAAGGCTGTCTCCAGTTGTCTGGTTTAGAAAACAAATGAAGAAATGTAAGGAAAAAGGAGAGATGGTAACACACAGCCTGCCATGTCTGCAGGGCACCAGACAGAGATCTCCAAAGCCCTGGGCCCAGAACAGCGATTCATACAGAAGAATAAACAGGGTAGATGAAACAAGAGGGAGATCCTGTGCTTGGGTTAGATACCCCTTTCTGTGTTTACACATCACCTAGAACTGGTCCCTATGCAGTGTCTGGCACATTATATAAGATGCTTAAGAAGTAGGTATCCTGTTGAGACACAGAATTGTTACCTTGGTCATCACTGCCCCCAGAGTCTATGACAGTCCTGTCTGGTAAGTGCAGTAAATAAGCAAACAAACAAACAAACAACAACAACAAAACCAAGCCATTTTCTGGGGATCTTCCATGGGAGGGGAAATATAATATCCTATTATAAAGGGAAGAATGGAGGAGCTCATGGGGAAGAAGATGGGAGGATAGAACAGAGAAAGAAAGATAGGGTAGGATAACTAGCACCAAAGGCCTTTGGGAAGCCACAGTGGAACCTACTGCTGTAGATGCTTCCTAACATATATACACATATAAATAGAACTTAAATGGACTTACTGTCTAATGGGGAAGACAATGTCCCAACTGGACATATTATACTACCAAGTAAAATCCTCAGTACTATTAATGAGTTACACATTTTTGAGTCTTTGGCCAAAGGAGTCCCAATAGCACCCCCCCTCCCAGACTCTAAATTGCCAATGCTATTGGTTATTTTCTACATCCTGAGGGCAAGACCCCATTGCTAAAGACACCACTTACTTATAGCATAGAACATGAAGAAACCTAGCTGGTCCTCAACGGGATGCTTCACCTTTACTGACTGACACGGCTCACACACTGGAGGACTGACTGACACAGCTCACATGGCTAGAAGGGGCTGCACACACACTGCTGGAGGAGGAAAGCAATCACCAGTCTTACTCAGTGACGAACCCGGAGAGCTACAACAGCAGCCTGCCTGCCTGATACTGTTACAATAGTGGTGCAAATATTATGAGAGTAGCCAGCCTTTTTGACTGGATTTGAGGCCCATTGTTTGAATAAACTCATATCTGACACTGTTAATGAGGCCAAGAACCTGACACTAGATAGGTTGTGGGACCTAAGGGAAAACTGACTATAATTATTTAGCTAAGTGGACATAACAGTTCAAAATGCTTAAGGATGAACAAGTCAATGACTATCCGAGAATGTAGAAGAGTCACGATTTACCTGATCTGTCCGCGAACCAGAGGCCTGTTCTTTGTTCTATTCATGTTCGAGTCAAATGGCACCTCAAAAAACTATGAAAAGAAAGAGAAAGAAGACAGCAGGTATTAAACATCATTCTAAACAGTTCTGCTTTGGTACTGAAGCTTTTCCACAGTAAACTCTGCCCTCTTCCCTTCTTTTTTGGTGATGGTGATGCTGCTGGAGATCAGACCCAGTATCTCCCACTCATCTCAATTTAGATAACATGAATTTTGTCATTTCTTAGAGAAAAATTCTCTGGGAAAAACGAATTTTTAAAAAATGTACTGTCAAGAATGTGTATTTCTGTTCTCTTTAAAACTGCTAAATACACAGTCACAACCACTAAAGCCGTTGTTCCAGGTTTAAAGCAGCAGAGTCCTTCACACGCCGTAGACCCGTGCATCTGCCATCAGCACTGGCCTACTGGATCAGGAGGAATTAAGTGCCCAGGGAAAGAAGTGAGGAGAGACTGTGATTTTGAACCTTTTTGCTCTGCCTGGCGCAGGTTGGATTTCATGTGTTCCAATAGGGCTATGATCATAAAGCTTGCAGCATCCCAGCCTAGACAACACAGTCAACAGCCTCCCATATACTAAAGTGCAATTTTTGTTGTTACCTCTCAAAGGCAATGCCCAAGAAAAATTTAAGACTCATTTCCCAAACCCTTGATAAACTATATAAATACATTCTATAATTTGTTATCAGAGCCAACTTGTCAACTTTAGGGGTATAACAGTAAGCTAAAATCTGATCGAGGTATTTCAGAAAATCTTTGACTAAATGTGCTTGAAGCAAATCAGTAGAAGAAACGATAATTCAATAGAAGTTAGTCTATCTTCAGCCATGTTCCTTAATAACCCTGGGATCTGCTCCCACAATGACTTAATGGTCAAATCATATTAGTGCGATAAGGACTCTGAAAATACTAACATGAATAAATCTAATTAATGCTGCTTACTCAGTGTTTCCAAAACTTATTTGAGCATGAAATCATTTTCTTTTTTTCAAGAAAAACGTGTTTAACAGATTTCAGGAACGTCTGGTCCGAGTCTACTTCAGCGATAGGAATCACATGAACATGTGTGCAAACTGTAGCTCCAAATCCTAGGCTCTGTACTCTGAACTCTACAGATTAGGGAAAACACTGCTGCTGAGGGCAGTGTAGGAAGGGCTGGGGTACTTACAGGAGCCACCTGACGCCATCTCTGACATGCACACATGTCTTAGTGTGCTCTCCACTGCTGTGATGAACACCACGACCAAAAGCAGCTGGGGGGGCGGTTATTTCAGCTCACAACACGCTGATCCCACTCCATTATGGAGGAAAGGAAGCCAAGACAGGAACCTGAATGCAAGAACTGAAGCAGAGCCCACGGAGGAATGCTGCTTACTAGCTTGCTTCCCATGGCTGGCTCAATCTGCTTTCTTTAACTACACAGGACCACCAGCCCAGGGGGATACTACCTACAGTACACTGGGCCCTCCTACATCAATCATTGAAATGCCTTACAGACTTGCCTGCAGGCAATCTGATGGGAGCAGTTCTCAACTGAGGTTCTCTTCCCAGATAGCACTAGTTTGTGCTAAATTGGCAAAAAAAAAAAAACAAAAACCAAAAACCAACCAGGACAAGTGACCACTTGTTACCTTGGCACACCAACATCTTTTCTCTCTTGTTTATATCCAAGATCTCATACTAATAACAACATTACAATATAAAACATATCCCAACTTTTGAAAGTCACAGTCTTTAAAAACTTAAACACTTTCAAAGTTCAGCCTACCTAATATCTCTTTAAAATCTAAAGTCTCTCAAGTATTCCTATAAACTCAAAACTAAGTTACATACTTTGTACTCTAAGGATGAAGAACTGGGACATGGTTACAAACAAATCAAATGAAAACCAAACTCCAACAGTGTAAATTAAATCCTGCAGCTCAGTGTCTTGCATCTGGGACTCACTCAATGTTTTGGGCTTCAAAGGGCCTGAGAAGCTCGCCCCTCTCAGGCTCTGCCATCCTAAGCACACAAAGCTTGTCTCATAGGCTCAGGTCAGTTCCAATCCATACCTGCCACTGCCCTTGGCACTCTTCCCATAGTCCCGTTGACTACAATATGCCAGGGTCTCCACAGGCCACACCTGCATTAGCAACCTCTCCTAGGCACCCTTAAGGACACTGACCCTGCTACATGGTGTCAAGTCAATTTCTCTCCATGACCCCTGTAATTCTAGTGTTTCCACTGTAACTCAGGCTGTGGCACCTTTACCAACCGCCTCTCCTGGCCTCTTACAGTGCCAAGTCTCAGCTACTTTCTACCACCCCTTCTTGCCTTTAAAAATTACCACCTGGCAGACCAAGTTTAGCTGCCAGCATGAGATGCAAACTTGTCCCATTCTGTCAGTGTCTGTGTACTGTGCTTGAGAAAATACCCCAGATTTTACCTCAACGATGCTTGTTTCTTATAATCAAAGCTGATTTTTCAGCCCAGCGATTCACCACCTACTGTCCTAGTAAAGCAAAGGCTTCACTTTCACAAAGGCCAAAAATTCGTAGTCAATAATCTCAACAAACAGTCTTGATAGACTTTGCTTCCTCCTGAAATATCACATCAGTATTCAGATCTTCTGAGTTCCTGCAACAGCTCATTAAGCTCTGAGCAAAGGCCTTTCCAGCCCCAAGTTCCAAACACTTCCACCATCCCCCCAAAGTATCACAGTCAAGTCTGTTACAGCAATACTCTACTTCTGGTACCAATTTCTGTCTCAGTTTGCTTTCTATTGCTGAGATCAAACACCACTTGCAAAAACAGCTGGGGGGAGGGTTTATTTCATTTTACAGCTCTTGGTTCATATTCCATCACTGAGGAAAGCTGAGGCAGGAACTCAAGTTAGCAACCTGGAGGCAGGAAAGGAAGTACAAACCATAGAGGAGCATGGATTCCTGGCTTGCTCCCCTGGCTCTTACTAAGCTTTCTTATAACACCCAGGAGTAATGACTGCCCAGGAAGGCACCAGCTCCAATGGGCGGGACCCTCTCACATCAATACTTAATCAAGAAAATGCTCTGCATACTTGCCTAGAGGCCAATCTGATGGGACATTTTCTCAACGGAGGTTCATCTTTGAGATAACCCTAGCTTTCGTTAAGATGACAAAAAACAACCAAGACACACACATGAAGAATCAAGCAAGGTCATGTGTGGTGGCACACACCTTTAATCCCAGCACTTGGGAGG
>LOJH01000306.1:0-29654 GCA_001685095.1 Ellobius talpinus | reverse complement strand
GTCTGTCTGTCTGTCTGTCTCTGTGTGTGTGTGTGTGTGTGTGTGTGTGTGTGTCAATCTCCAGCTCCTTGCCCGACTCACGAACTGTCCCGTGGTAGACAGGTGGTACTGCACACCCATGAACATGCATGCAGTTAAAAATGGTTTTAAAGAGTCTTTGAATTTTCATTACTTATTAATCCAAGTGACAGACTTCTTGAGATGTGAATATAAGATTTAAATGTTAAAGAGAAACAGTAAATGAGTACTCAATGAACATTCAATGAACCATCAGTGTAAATAATGCTTATATGCAGACTGTTATATCCAGTAAAAAGTGATGGACAATTTGTAAGCATTTACAATGCTCTCCTACCAGAATCCACATTCTATGTAGAATTAGCCGGTTTCATGTTAAAAGGTTCTGTTGTAAATGTTCATATCACCCACCCAGTCCCAAATTTTTAAATTCATTTTTTAGGCATTTGAAATGTTTTCTTTTTTTGAACTAAAATATGTATATTACTCTCATTCCACAGAACTAATGAGCATTTCAATCACAAATTATGTTATGTCAATATATGTAAGGTATTATTCTAACATGATATAGAAACTGGTGGTATTTTGGGAACCTGATACCCCTGTGCATGGGTGTATACATGTGTTTGCTCATAATACAGGAATTTTCATGAATCAGTTCATCTGGATAGGGAAGATGGAATGGTTTCTATATTTCTAAAGAGACAGCCATCCAGAGATAACAATTGGGTCCAGAAAGTAGCAGAGAACTCCGGGGTGCCACAAACTGGCAACAGCTTTGGACTCCACGAAGGCCACAATTTCTAAGGACAAGCAACATTTGGGCAGAAATTCCACACTAACCAAGACTTAAGAGTTTATTTCAGTGAAGGCATGACACCCCTTCTGCACACCAAGGGATCAGAGCTCAAGCTGCGTGATTCTGTTTTCCATGCATTTCTAGAGCCTTGGTCATTGTTCTGGTTTAGATATTCACAAAGCAGGGTATGTTCAGATGAAAGTGTACACGCTTTAGCAGTCAGACTGTAGACCTGACATACAACAGCCACTGTCTACTCATGTTTCCCTGGGGTTTATAACCTTTTGTCTATCACATTATCATTTAACTTGGCTTTAAGTATTTCTGAAGCAGTCAACTCGATGTTGCATATAGTAAGACAAATGTGATATACATGCTCAGAACATATGGTTTCCTTGACATCCAAGGGAGACTGCTTTCAAGACGCTACGGATGTTTGAGTCCCATATATGGAGTAGGAATATGGCATACAGAGTATGCCCACATGCTCTATGTCACCCCCAGATTCCTTGCTCCACCTACCACAACGTGAATGCTGTGGAGGTGGCTGCTGCACTGTATGGCTTCACCAGAGAAGAGCAACAGGTGATTCAGCAGAGGCCAGTTCCTAGTCAAACACCTCAGAGTTGGAGGGTCAAATTTATGGACCATGCAATAAAAGACAAAGACGATGTACCCAGGAGAGTCCAAAGCGCACTGAGAGTGCGCACTCCAGACAGCTGCACTGGTCTCCCAGGGCCCAGCTCTGGGCCCGAGATGCTCTTTTAGTAGAAGATTCTGCTCAGGGTTTGTGTGGCCACAGGACCAGTCACTTCTCACTTTCCAACACAGTGACGGGTCCCCTGAGAGCTAACCTGATCTAAACTGGACCAGCAGAGACTCTTTCCCTAGGATAGTACAAGGCGGTGAGTGCCCAGGGAAATATGACCAGCTTCTTTCTCACTGCCAGTGGCCACAGAATGACATGAAGGAAAAAGAAAATGAGAGGAGAGAACAATGCGGATTCTAATGAGCAGAGATCTGCAAGGTCCTCACCCCTCCCTTCTCTAGCTTAGCTGAAAGCCTCCTGTGCTTGTCTCCAGTGTCCCGAGACCATGAGGAAAGAAACTCCGAACATTCCTCACTTGCCCCACAGGAAACAACTTATTTTCTGTCTAGGTTAAATTCTCAGAAGACTCAGAAGATTTTTTCTTCTCAGTCTGTGCCCCACCGCTCTAGTAGAAATTCACCAATCATTTGGTCATTTTTCATTCTGAACTTTCTTCCTCAGGTTTCCAGGCTTCTTTGTCACACTCTGCCATGGGCTCTCTGCCCTCCAACAACCCCAAGATAAGCTGTACTGCTCACATCCTAGAGTGAACAGCAGTGGAAACAAAAGCCAAGCTAGCCTAGAGAACAGGGGCCTTGCAGGCTCTTGCATCTTGTGTAAGCTGCTCGGAGGAATGGCAGAGTCACCTTCAGATGATGTCAGCCATCACTCTTCTGGCCCCAGTCTGCTTTGTCTATTCTTGCAGGTACACTTGTTCCAGGAAGCAGGAAGCAGGCACCAGTGCTCTCTGCCTCCCATCCCAGTATCTCAAACAGGAAGCTGAGTCTCTTCTCATCTAGAGACAAAAGATTCAGAACCAACAGGCCTTGGGGACTGTCCTCAAAGCACAGGGAGGGTGCTGGTGGAGTGATACACTGCTCACACTCAAACCACAAGTGCTAGTTTCTATATAGCAAAGGAAAAGCACAACCTCCGAAGGGAATGGCAAGGCGCCAGGCAGAGAGGCAAAGCTATTTACAATGTGCTGTAAAGCTAATAACCAGATCATTTCGTTCTGTGTGTACTATACCTACAAAAGACCTTGTCTACAGGAGCAAGGGTATTCCCCATAAGCAGCTGATGGGTTTTAGTAAATTATGGGAATTTCTACACTGTAATCAGTTTGGGAGCCAAGTCAATAGCCCTAGAGCAGTAAAGGCACCATTTTATCCTCTTGCAGTTGCCCAATGATAACTATTAGAGCTGATAGTGATGCCTGTGCTTTTCTATTATACCATGGTTTTATTTCAGCACAGAATTTCTGTTAACCCTGACAGTTCATGCTCAGAGACAAAATACACTTACTAACTAACCTTTCTCACAGACAGCATATCCTATGGTATTCCTGAGCCTTGTGAGTTGACATCACACAGACACAAGACAGAAATACAGCTTGGTTTAAAGGATAAACTATTTGGCTATGATTAATTATATTCTACACACAAAAAGATAGACCTTTATTGTGGAGATGTCTGTAGGCCTGGTTAGAGAATATATCCAACTAGATAACAAGGTAAAACTCTTCTCTCCCCGCACTACATAGTGAGAGCAGCCCTCCTCCAAAGGGCCACAGAAGAACAGCCCATGGAGTCTGTTGGAGTTTAGAGTTTGTTTCTCCATCCATCTTCTCAAAAGCTGTCAATGTGTGTTTGTCATTCCAATCTAGCTCACAGCTTTTTACAGTCCGAGATAATATCTCCATCAATCTTGGACCAGATTAAAAGGGATGTTTAAAAAAATAGTTTAGGGAGGGGCACCTTGCCCAGAAGACCCACATAACATTTCTTCTTACAAGCCAGTTAAAATGCTTAGTCAACCTTTACTCTTCCCTTGTTACCAATGTCCTACTGGTCTACCTCCAGTAAACAAACTAGACTCATTTCCATTGAGGTTTTTTCCCATGAGGAATTTGAATTAGCAAATGTGGGCAATCTGGTATTTATCAAAAGTAGCTTTCACACACATGGTCACTGGGCAATGTTCTCGGAACAGGTCATATGCGCCACCTCTCATGAAGGCTTCACCTTCAAAACAAACAAACAAACAAACAAACAAACAAGAAAGACTCAAAAGATGACCTAGCCCATATTAAAGGCAAATACTGTGCCCTAGAGTAAAAGAAGCAAGAAAGCCCATTCTGTGCCTAGCTCTCAGAGCTTCTGCTGTAAAGTGACCTTTCATTCCTGCCAAGGGGAACCTCAATTTGTAAACACTGCTTTATGACAAAGATGGAAGGAAATGGAAATATTTATAATACCTGTCTCTGAGTAGTGAGGGAGGATGATTTATTACTCTTATCTTTTCTATTTTTCAGTGTCTATAAAGACCATGCATTTTCTCTTTAGGGAAAAGAAAGGTAACTGAAAATAAACCCAAGCCAGGTGTGGTGGTGCACACCTTTAAATCCAGCCTTGCAGGGTTATCAGGGAGATAACGAGTTAGACCTACCCTGACTGCATGACCAAACAGTCTAAAACTCAAACCAAACACTTCTACCTAGCTGATCTAACACCTAGACAGCCCCTCTCTAGATTAACCAAATAAAATAATTTCTAAACTCATCTAACCCAAAACCAGCCTTAAGGGAAACCGAGGCAAAATCATAGCCTGTTCTTCTCCCTGAGTCACATAAGACAGGACTAATCTCAAAGACATCGTATACAGTCACCATCCCATGCCCAGATTGTCCCTTGGGCTCACCCTCCTAGCCACTTTCCTTCCACCACTCTCCCCAACTCCACTTCCTTTCAGGATCCCTGCTCCCTTTGGTTTTGCAGACAACAGTCAGCGATCTTTCCAGAAGCAAAGCTGGTCATGTTCTTTTCCAGCATAAACCCCTCTGCCCTGCCCCCCACCCAGGGAGTGAAGTGAATACTCCAACATGGCTTGCAAAGCTCTCAGTCACCCACATCTCTAGATTCTTTTGTCTCTACCTCTTACATGGTACTTCCTAAGCAGTGCACACACCATGTCCCTGCCTGTGGGGATCCGCTTACCTACATCAGGGCCGATTAGATTTCACATTCTGAGCTGTGCCCATGCAGAAGCACTTTACTGGGAAAAGCTGCCATGGGGGATCATCGAAGGAGGGCACTTGCCAAGGCCCACTGGGTACTCACTGCTCACGAGTAACACCATTACACCTCCATTCAAGCCCAGTGTTCCAGCCTGTAAGGAGGGCTTTCATCACTTCCCAGTCACTCTCAGGCACCTGTTGCTTTTCTTCTTCCTCCACCTCCAACACTAGTCAGGGCCTTCTTTGTTATGGAGTTGCTGGCTCCTTTCTCCTCCTCTTATCCTACCACCATGTGTAACCTCTTCTAATGCTATTAACCCATGGCTGGTGACCCTGTTTGAGGTGGCACTCCCGTCTCCTGCCTTCCAGGAAACTCAGTGCATCAGTGATCCCTTCAGCATATTTAGCTTGTGTCTTTCAGTAATGGATTATTCTCCTGTACCTCTAAACGAGCTCAAGTTTCCCCATCCCAACCTTTCCTCTCAGCTTCACTTCCAACGGCATTATCTACTTCAGCACAAGGTGAGCTCTTGAGAGAGGGGAAATGAGTTGAGTTCCTATCTCAGCTTGCTTCATCAATGGGGGAGTTCAAGGTTAGTTAAGGGCCTTCTAAAATCTCTAAGAAAATGCTAAGGAATTTCCATTCAAACAGCTGCCAAAGGCTGTAATTCCCTCAGTCTATTCTTAAAGTACTGAAGTCTCAAGGCTGTTTGAAAAGTAAATAAATGCACTAAAGTTAGTGGCACCAACATAGGCTACAAAACAAAAACAAAACAAAAAACCCCCTCAACTTTAAAAGATTAGAAAGTGGTCAACTAGTACTATTCCAGTTGTGATTTAATACAGACCTAAGACCTGAATAACGAACAAAATCCTAGCAGAGCTCTCCGCAACTGTGACACTACACAGGCATCTTAGGCATGGTAATGATATTAAACAATAGAACAACATTTTCACTCTGAATTGGCTCCCTAAAATACAAAACAATTAAATGTCATCATTAAATAAAGGCCGTGCAATGACATGGGCCAACCACAGAGAGAGGCTCAACGCTGCTGTAAGACGCGCGTCTGGCCACGGTGGGTGGGGAGGGAGGCTAGAGAAATCATTAGGTAATCTGAGAACTCCCAAACAAAGACACTGTAAAATTCTGTACTATAAAGTAAAGGAAACACTTAATCCCTCAGGAGCTGCAGTATGTATTTCAGCTGGAAGGACACGGAGATACACCAAAACCTGGGGTGACACTGGATCTCCACTGTGCACATGTGGCACAAAGCCAGCTTGCCTTGCTCTCCTGGCACCTGTTGTCTAATCATCTGTGAGAGATTATTCTAGGCAGCAGAAGAGGAGGGGCAGAAGGAGGAAGGGGAGGGGCAGAAGGAGGGAGGAGCTGGAGAGGGGGAATGAAAGTCTTTCTTATATCAGGAAATACTGTGCTACACACCAACCTCCTAAAAGGTCACATTTGATTTCTGTAAATTGCCCCAAACATTACCCTTATGAAGCTGTAGAGGGAAATGACTGGGTTATTAGGAGACATCAACATTTTACTATATTCCTCATACCTCTGAGAGGCTGTCTTGTAGCAATCACAGCACATTCCAACCTCAAAAGAATTTCTCTGCTATCCATTTCCTCCACAATCCCCAAAAAAGTCTCTTCTCAACCCCCTAAAAGTATTTTGAAATAACTACAATATATGTTAAGGAATAAGCAGTTTCAAGAGTCTGTTATAAAATGTGTTTCCTTGTGGTTCTTAGTGGAAAGCTACAATAGTAAGTAAAAGCAACAAATATTCATTTGAAATAATAAATAAAAATAAAATAATGCTTGCATTAGAGGAAAGAAAATATGAGACTATTTGTGAAAGTCCAGGTGGTAGAGGGCAGTCACTGAGGGAATACTCCTACCAGGCTTTAACAATTGCCCCTGCCCTGTGTTCCCTTGCCTCATTGCCAACTGAAACTGCCTTCTCTGAGGCTGGTAAGCTGAGTGCACACGAGTGCTGGGCTGGGCCGCCCATGTCTGAGAAGGGGGCAGTTCCTACTGAAAGATGTGGGAAGGCTGGGAATTCCTATATAGGGCAAGTTATTTGTCATGCACGATGGGTAGGAATGCTGGGTAATTGCCCAGAACCCTCAAAGTTTAAGCCTTTTCTCTCAGAAGCCACAGAGAATCCTTCGATGAGGGTGATGTCCTAGAAAGCGCAGGGTATATTTATCACCTCACCGAGAAGGCTGTGGACAGCAGCATGGCCAGTCAACCCGTGCGGGGAAAGCTTGAATCAACACTAAGTATTTCCAAGCCTTGTGCTAACAGTAAATGGGGAAAATGCTTGCTTTTTTTTTTTGACATGTGGAGAAAAACAAATAAAATGATTAGGTGTTGCCAGGAAAGATGAAGCCATTAAGGACCAAAGTTCACAACTGGTTTTCAATGATTCCATAACTTTAAATAAGTTTTAACTCAGCTTAACAAAATGGCATATTAGGAATTTATTTCTAATTTTCTGCTAAACAGCAATTTAACTCCTTAAAACAGACACACATCTTTAAGATTTATTATTTTTTATGTGCATTGACTGTGCATGTGTAAGTGCCCATGGAGGCCAGAAGAGGGCGTCAGAAACTAGGGAACTGGAGTTACAGATGGCTATGGGACTTGGAACTGAACCCAGGTCCTTTTGCAAGAGTTATGCAAACATATGAAAATGCCTTTGAAGTATTTGTGACAGCAGTTTTTATTAGCACGAACCTCTGGAGAGCTTATGTATGTTGTAGTTGATCAAATATCAAATCCCGATATTAAGAGTTTCATATTTCTACTTCACCTATCTGATACAATTCTTTTTTCTTTTCTTTTTTTTTTTGGAGACGGTTTCTCTGTGTAGCCCTGGCTGTTGTGGAACCAGCCCTGTAGACCAGGCTGGCCTCTGCCTCCCAAGTGCTGGGATTAAAGGCATGTGCCATCACTACCAGGTCTCCCCTAAATCTCTTAAGATATGAGAGACAGATATGAGAGATAGATATGGTGTTTCTTCTTAGGGATCTGTGTAAAATGGAAACCAAATTTTGTGACAAAAACAAATGAAAGGTAAAATGTATCCTCACTAAGTGTTTTGCCAGAGGAAAGACTTTTATTAGTAGATGAATGTATTTTGAATTATTATTTTAATCTTTGAGAAATTAAAATAATTTAGTCCTTCGAAGAGATGCACCATTCCTGGAGGTTCTGCGATTGGTAGAGTGTGGAGTAGATGGAGCAAGTCTATTCCCTCTCTGCTCCAAAAGTCCATATATACAGTCCTCAAAGGGAGGCTGTATACAACATTAAACTTACTAAAGCAGAGCTATACTTGATCTTGCCTAAAAGGCCAGGAAGTAATTAATATCTTGAATTTTGAGTACTGGGTGTCAGTTAACTGGAAGATGCCCCTTGGTCCCAGCTAGAGGTTGAACCTAGAGCATCGTGTTTTTCTAGATAACTACTCTACCAAAAAGCTGTGTGCCAAGTCTGCTTTTAATTTTTATTTTATTTTATTTTAAGACAGGGTCTCAGAAGTTACACAGGATGGTCTTGAAGTTGCCCTGCAGCCCAAGCCGACCTTGAAAGCAGAATCCTCTGTGTTTCACCTTCCATGTACCTGGGATTACAGGCCTGCACCACCAGGCCCAGCCAGAAAAGATGGATTTCTAAGAGATGCCCTTACTTCCACATAGTGAGGGAACACTGAAAGAAGAGAAGGCTAGATATTAGCAGAGTATTTATTAAAATAAGAAGTGATGAAAAGCTGTCCCCAAGGTCACGTGTTAAATGATATCTAACCCCAAACAATACAGATAAAACATTGTGAAACGTACATAAGTACATTTACATCAGAGACTTTAGAAATGTCACGTGAGCTGCAAGGTTCATTCTGATGTAATTAAACACGTACATATTTTCTTTAAAAAATAATCTTAGCACTTGGAGACAAAGACAGGCAGGTCTCTCTGAGTTTCAGGCCAGGCAGGGTTACACGGTGAGAATCTGTCTCATAAACAAAATGAACAACAACAAAAATTCTAGTTACATTTTATTTATGTATTTCTCTGTGTGTGTTTGTGGGCACATACATGCCATGGCACATGTGTGGCAGTCAGAGGACAACTTCTGTGAGCTAGTTCTCTCCTTTTACCATGTGGGTCATCAGGCTTGGTGGCAGGTATCTTTACCCACTAAGCCATGTCACAGCCCCTGAAATCCTGTATTTAAAAATCTTCCATGTTATATACTGTTTCTTTTTAGTGCAGGAATGAAATTCTCTTCTATTTATTTACTTCAAGTGTATATATGTGGGCATGTGTGTGCCATACTGCACATGTGGCTGTCAGGGGACAAGCTCTTTCCACCATGTGTTCTTGGAGGGAACTCAGGTCATCAGGCTTGGTGACAAGCACCTTTACCAGATGAGTTGTCTCTCTGGATGTGAGACAATGGAATTCTAAGTTAATCATGCCAGAACAGAATATTAACAATAACCATGGCAATGGTCACAAAATATAAAGGATTGAAAAGGTAAATAAATTAGATATGACGTATAAGGAGACATTAGAAAACAAATGCCTTATTAGTTAGTTGTCTGCGAAGCTAAATTCTGTAACAACTACCATGCCAAACCAGACTTTAGTGGCTTTTATTCCATAAGGAGAATGAACTAAATAAAATAGTCCATATTGCTACAAGGAGCCATCTGCAGATATAAAATACATATATCAACTAACATTTAATAATAATTACTTTTAAACATTCTAATATAAAGTGTAACCTAAGACAGATATATTAACACTACAAGTTAGAGGTAGTCAGAAAGTCCCAGACAATATTCATGCATAGAAATTTAAATAACATATGACTAGCAGTCTTTAAAGAGACCCTAGTGTAAACGAATGTGATTTTTCAAAATGATGATTCTAATGAGTAACTATATTTGAGGCATCATTTCCTTTGTCATTTATCATCATGGTGTGACATTCACTCGCCAAAGTTATTTTTAAAGGAAATGTGCTATTCCACGATATATTGCACACTATGGTGGCAATTATTAGTACGTGTTAGCTACTTCAAGAAGTTAAGAGTGGACTGAATTGGTCTTGTCACAAAGAAATGGCAAGCATTTGTGGTGAGGATATGCTAATTAGACTGGCTTGGTCATTTCACAATGTGTGTGTGTGTATATATATATATATGTGTGTGTGTACCAATTACACAACAAAACGTGCTATTATTTGTTAATTAAAAATAAAGCAAAAATAACATTATCACAAGTCAATCACAAGTCAAATAACTGAAAGCTATGCAGCAAAGAAATCAGATGTAAGAGTGAATTAAATGAAGAAACTCGCTAAAGATTAACTGACTGAATACAAAACACGTACAGCACATGGTGGTTAATAATCTAAATTTTCTATTGCTCCTAACAAGCCAAATAGATTACTATTAAAACTACAATGTGCTTAAGAATGAAGCAAGATCAGGGAATAAGAGTATCTATCGCTCAGGAAGGAAAGGGGACGCACACTGATGGAGGAGGAGAGGGATAATAGGGTCAGCTTGTTGCTAGAGATTCCACTTCTGAAACGCCACAGAGGGAAACTCCCCTGTAGGAAGCTTCACAGGGCAGAAGAAGGCACGTGCCGGATAAGTAGTGTCCAGTGTCGCACCTCTTTGAGTAGGTAAAACCTGGAAGAAAACCTGGAGGAATGGGCAACATGTGGAGAAAACGACTTACAACATCAGGAGACTAAAAACAGCTGGGGCACTTCAATAATCGGGGAGATGGCAAACTAATGCTGTATTTAGTCAGTGCTGGGTTCAGAGCTGCGGGCTACGGGTTTTCAAATTTTCCTTTATTATAATAAAATGAAGACAAGCCATAAACAGAATAAATAACTCAGATAGATGTGGCTATGTGTTTTGTAGAAAGGATTTGTAAATGGTTTGGTGTGGAAAGTTTTTTAAAAGTTAAAAATTATATTTTTAAAGCCACATTAAATCTAGAGTTTCCAAAACACACTAGAAATGTAAAAGCTTCCTCACAAACCCCTTTGAAGGTCGGCGTGAGGGGGGTCTGTACACAGATGGCAACTCAAGCTGCCCTGGAGAAGGCGCTGCCACTTCAAAGTCTCTTTACTTTTCAGAGCTGTTGGCGAAGCACTTTCTGCAGCTCTGTTCCTTTAACCGTGGCTGCAGCTCTCCTCGGCTGGGCTCTTCAGAGCCTTGGCTCCTATCATCATTATTTTTTCTCGCTCTAATCTGTTCAAGTTATATAGCACAGCAAAACAATCTGATAAACACTGTGAGCAAAGCGGTTTCTATGTGCCCTCTGCCCTTTCACTTAAATCTGTGATGTTTAGGAGGGAAATGTTCAAGTTTTCGAACTCAACACAAGATTGTGTGCGCATGTTGTACATCTGTGGGTCCACAGAACTCAACACGAGATTGTGTGCGCATGTTTGTACGTCTGTGGGTGTACATGTGTGAGGGTGCACATGCACTTCGCGTTCAGAGGACAACCATCAGGGGCCGGTCAACCTCAGTTTGAAACAGTGTCTCTCACTGATCTGGAACTTGCCAAGTAGGCTGAGCTCTGTGCACAAGGATCCCAGAGATGGGCTCGCCTCCACCTCTGTGTGCTGGGAGCACACATCACTGTGCCCTGCTGTTTTTGTCATATGGGCAAAAGCACTTTATTGAACCAACTGTCCAACAGTTCCATGGTGCAAGTTTTATACATTTAAGAGTCTAATTTAATTGCTAAGAAATAGTGTTTGTTTGTACAAAAATGTGGTGAGACTACTTCTTTAATTTTAAAAGATTATGTTTTATTTTTATTTATGGATTTATGAGTGACTGAGGCAGCCAGAATAGGGTACCAGATACCCTGGAACTGGAGTTACCGGCAGGTGTGAGCCCATGGGTGCTGGGAACTAAATTCAGGTTCTCTAGAGGAGCAAGGACTTTCAACTGCTGAGCGATCTTCCTCACCTGTGCTGAGGTTATTTCATTTGAAAGTCTTAAAGGAAAATGTCACTAATAATCACAGGTACCAACATGCCTGTCAAAATCTTTTATTTTAATCAACTTTCCGATTTAAAAAAATCAGATACATTTTCAGCTATGTATTGCACAATTAAAGCAATATTATTTCCAATAAGTCAAGAGGCAAATTTGTTTTGAACAAATAATTGATTCGAATTATGAGCTAACCTCAGGAGGGTTAATGGGCTAACTTAGGCTACATATTCATAACGTCATCAAAGCAGTGAGAACTTAGTTCACTGAGTGTTGGAATAAACATAAAAGATAAGTAAACTGAGGAGCACAGGCATGGCCTAACCAACTGAGGCCACAGCACTCACATCTGCCCCTCCCAGGCATGATGATTCCCAGCCTCTGTTCCTCATTATTGCCTGCTCTGAGCATTAGGTACACCGTGCATCGTGACACCGTGTCAGATTGCACAACAGAACGTGGGCAACAGTAAAAGGTTTCTAAATAGACAACAACCAAAATCAAATGCAAGATGAATGTGGTGTCTTCTGGCAGTGTTCGCCCATAGTTTATCAAGGGACTTCACTGCACACTTATTTCTGAACTTGTAACACAAGGGTTTGTGCTGCACACACCTGCTCGCCACACAACATCTGCGAATAGCACCTGAGCCACCTCAGCTGAGGCCCGTCCTACCGCACAGGATTCTGCTCTTATTGAAACACACTGGTGCAGTTAAAGGAAACAGAAGACTTTTAAAAGTACATTTTCCTAATACTACTTTCTTTGTTTACTTCTAGACCAATGCTTCCTTCGCTGCCTCCATCTATAAACTCTATTTTAAATTCCTTCTGGCATTACTTTAAAGAGAAAAATTTTAAAGCTAGGCGAAACCAACCAACCAGCTTCAACAACCAGACTTTTGTCTGACTAAATGCGTGGTTGACAGGATTGTTTTTGGTAGCTCTGAATGTCTAGTCCACGCTCTTCACTGCTCAGAGAGAGGCCTTTGAATCTCCTGAATTCCTGGCCATGGGTTTGAAAAAGATGTCAGATGAAGTACACAGGTGTTGGGTTTAAATCTAAAAATACCCATGGTTTAAAGCAGAGACTATGAAAGCCAGCGCTTTCATGTCGGAATGATAATTTGGGAGCGAATATGCTCTCTACACGTACAATCACACCATATTCTGTTTCTTCAACAACACAAGGCCAGCAAGCCTCAGGATCTAGTGACCTGCTCCTCACAGTCTAGCTCTTCAAGGAGACACAGCATCAGGTCCTTCTGTAGCACTCAGTGACCCAGGTGGGGCGCCCGGTGTATTCCCAGGCTTCTAAAGCAAAAGAACTCAGAGCAGAGGCAGGGGCTTGTGCTTTCCGGTAGCTGCACTGCAAGGGATTCCTTATACATAGCAAAACTGGAGAGCTTAAATAAGTGTTCAGTTTGCTCAAGTACTACTGCACAGTTCTTATCCAACACAACTCCATTTAATAAAAAAATTAAGTTAATGGGCAAAAGTACCCACACATATAAATTTTATAAAATCTATACATAATTGATACAGAAAAAGATTCTAATAAAGTCTGCCAAAAGAACAAACAAGCAAACAGTAAAAAGCACCCCACTGTATAATTTACCTACCTAGAAACAAACAGCTTTGTAGTATGAGTTTGTTTTGTATTTATGTCTAATGACAACAGTAATCTGGCTGAATAGTTATTAATTTTAAAGATGACTTTTCAGCCAGGAGGTGATGGCACACGCCTGTACTGTAATCCCAGCACTTGGGAGACAGAGGCTGGCGGATCTCTGTGAATTAGAGGCCAGCCTGGTCTACGAGACCTAGTTCCAGGACAGCTAAACCCTGACTCGAAAAACAAAAACAAAACAAACTAAAACCAAAACAACAACAAACCCAAAAAGATGACTTTTCATGCAGTTATGTACTGATATTTCATAATCAGAATGAAAACAACAAACAAAAAAATTGTCATTTGGACAGACTAAAGAACATTTTCAAGATGCAGCAAGTCATCACCTTGCTTGTGGTATATTATCTTAAGGTTCTGTACAACATCAGCACTGGGGAAACGTGGACCAAGGGCACATGGGGGAGCTCGAGTTTTTCTTATAGCTGCACATAACTATGATGTGCTCAAATAAGTATTTTAATAGAAAATACTGGGGCAACACAATCTGTCCACATCTAGCCCACACTCCCAAAACTGCTCGATCCTCGAGTTCAGCCGCACACTGCTGTCCAGGAGCTACTCTCCTCGCTGCTGTTCTGCACTGCAGGCAGTCATGGAGAGCAGGCCAGTCTCTTCTGTGTGCTTGCTGTGCCTTTCCGGAGGTAAGGACATCAGTGACCCATACACAGAGTTAGGCAGCTTACAGGTTTGTTCTGGGCTCTGACACACTCCCTGACAAGGGTGGACGCATTTCATCTTCCAGTATGAATGGCTATTAAGATTCCTCAGAACCCCGTTAGTTTTTTTTCAGAAATAAATACTTTCGAGCATAAGTTGTTTACCAGATTTCTTGATAGCTAGTTTAAAAATTTCAGTACAGAAGAAACCTATATCTTTGTCTCTTCATTCTTCAAGGATGCTTTTCGTATGCACATAAGCACGTCCTGAGGAACACTCCATTCCCAGGGGCCACATGTATGAAGCAACAAGAGAAAGCTTGAATCACTGTATTCTTTAAGATTGAGATGGATTTTGAACAATTCTGAAGAATCAATCTTTGTTCCTACAGTTAGTCACACTTGAAGAACTCAGAGACAGTGTAGCATCTATGTCACCAAAGAGGTTAGTGAGGAAACTAAAAATATTACTTATGAACTAAAAAGAAATCCCCTAGTAACAAAGCAAAAAGCATACAGAATCCACGACACTGACCAAAAGAGTACCGTGACCACAGGGGCCATTCTGTAAACAGCAATTCAGCTTTGCCTGACAAGAAACATACTATACAAAATCCAAGGGCCCTGTGTGTGACATCGAATGCCATGTGGCCCAGGTTATTTTGAAACTAATGAGAAATCTGAATCAAGGATAAGTTTTAAACAAAAGATATTTCCTTAATTTCAAATAGGATAAAAGTCTCTCAATCTACATCTCATAGTCAGCGATTTTCTGAAGATTCATAGTGAAGGCAGGATATAATGAAGCCAACTTAGCACTATTTTATTAGACAGATACAATTTCACAGCTTTAACCTATCTGGGATCATGATGGCAGGCATGTAAAAGGCCTGATTGTCAACTGCGTATCTTGAGTATACCAAGTACCTTACATCATACATATTTGAATGCAATTATAATTTATAATTTGTTAATCTAACAAAATCAGGTGTACAAAAAAAGACATAAGACCCACACTCGGGGATTACTCTAAAAAGTAAGAAATACTTCAAGGATAATCGCTCTAATTCAATTTTAAAATAACAATATTTTTTTTCAGAACTAGTCTATGGCTGAACTTCTCATAAGCGCTGACAGTCTAAATGTGTGTAATTTGGTTATAGTTGGTATAGAGTAACAGGCAGCCGGAGGCCTCTCCCAGCTTCCTTCAGAGAATGGCTGGTGGAAACGTTTAGTAGCAGTTCACTTGTTCCGACCTAAATGTGCACTTTTAGAGCACTCTCGGCAACTTGAAAACAGTCGCTCATGGTCTCCACACTGTGTTTTCACAGGAAGTACAGAAACTGCCTTTAGCTCGGTCCAACTGGATGAGAACACAGACTTCCACACATTACCACATCACTTCTGATAAAATAAGTAATGGCGTGTTTAAATACATGTGGTTTATTTTTTAAATAAATCTAAGGGGAATTCTAAAGAATTTTATTAAATCAACTAAGCTAAGGGTCGCTAGCATCTGTCTTGGGGAACTTCACAAATGTCCCATGCCACACATGGTCTCGCATACACACGCCCCACATGGTGCCACTCATCAAGTTACAGAGTTAAACATTTCACCGAGCCCAAACGGACTGAGCTCTACTCTGTCTTTCAGAACTGCATCAATCTAAATGAACTAAAGTTAAAACAATACTTAACATTCTGACACAATCCCATCCATATTATTTGAAAATTAAATTTCTGGTATAACAATGCATACTTTTTTTGGTTTATTTTTAAATTTAATATATCAAGCTATGATATAGCTTCAGAACGGACACTGGAAATTAAACAAAGAGGAGTCCACTATGGCATAGGCGTTTCTCTTGGATCCCTCTCTCCCTGTCCACAGACTAAACTGCTTACAAGTTCAACTAATGGCTGCATACTACAGAAAATTTCATAAGAACGTTCTAGTGAGAGTCATCTATTTGTAATACCAAAATGCATGCCTTTATGACGAAGAAAACACTGCAGACAGAAATTTAGGAGCAGAAGCTCCCGTGCTGGTGCGGCCACTAACACGGGTCGCACTCCTTGCAGCACAGAGGAAGTGCAGACGCAGGACAAGAGGGCCCAGACTGTACAGATCACACCTCTGTGCTGCATGAGTTGAAAGATCAGTTGTTTTATTTCAGACAAAGCTTACTAAAGCCATATATTTGAACATCTCCACAACTTATCTTTCTCCGGAATGTAAAGCAACAGAGTCATGGCACCTGGCTTATATGCGTATCCCAGGCACAAGTGACCGCACACAGCTGTGGAAAGCTACAGCTCAAATATCAAAAATTCCTGATATAATAAAATGGTGTAAACTTAAACCGCCCATTTCTAATCCAATTACTTTATCTCCTCACCTCATCGACAATGATTTCATGATGTTTGGCTGGAGAATGATGCGGTATTTGGTTTGTGATTAAATTCTATCATGAGCTATAGAAATATGATGGGTATTAAAACACAAAGGCAAATGTATGTATTTTTTAACACAGACATAAACAATAAAAAGATACATTATTTAGGGAAGCTTCTCATTAGTTAAAAATTACTTCAGAAACCATCAGTGTTTGCCACCACCTTGGGATTTAACCTCAGTGTTTTGCTTTCTGTAGGAAGATACTCTGGGATGAGGAGACGTCAGTCACATTCTCTACATTGTGACCTCCAAGAACAACACAGTATGGTGTTTCCCACAGCAACTATAATTCCATAACACCCCTAGATGTGTGTATTAGCACATGGCAACCAGACAAGCTACAGTATGGTTTCTGCTCTATAACATTTCTGAAATTTGCTTTCTCAATTAGTGCCACCAGGACACAGGGTAAAGTTTTGCCTGTTTCTGGCCCATTATGATGCATTGTGATTGCCCAGGCCTTCCCCTTACATAAAGTGCTCTCTTCATGCAAAGCCAGGGCCAGAGCAAATCTCACAGGGTCTCATTGGACCATCCTCAGTGAGAAAGGGGAGGGCTGGAACCCGCCCTTCTCTTGCAATTCTGGCTGAGGGGCTCTGGCAGGCACGGGGGAGGGGGTTTCAACACCTCCCTCACTTCCCTAGAGAGAAATCAGGAGTGTGTGGCACCCTGGCCTGTAGGAATTCAGCCTGGGCAGAGAGGGTGCTTTGCTTCATTTGTTTTGTTGGTTCTATAAGATAATCCCTGCCCTTTAAAATGGTTACAGAGACAAAGGCATGTTGGCAATCAGCATATACTAAGGGCTCAGTGAGCAGTGCCCCTCTCACTGTGCATGTGTGTATAGGGGGTGCATTTGGCCATGTGTGTGTGCAGAGGTCAAGGAGGCTATTGGATATCCTAATCTATGTACTCTCCGATTCCCCTGGTACAGTCACTACACCAAGAGACACAGTCACTGCACTGGAAGCCTGCCATTTTGGTTAGGCTGGCTCATCAGCATGCTCCTGGGTTCCACCTGTTTTTACCCCTTACTGCTAAGGTCACACAGCATGTGTAGCCCTGCAGGGCCTTTCCCCAAGGGTGCCAGAGATCTGAACTCGGGCCCTCCGACTCGTGCAGGAAGCTCTCTTCTTCACCCAGTCATCTCCCCAGCGGCCTCCATCTATTTTTATAAAGCACTGTAAATCTCTCTGCTTCACAGAATAATTAGGAGTTAGTTTAACTGTCATTCCACAACTTGCATAATGTTTTCACACACATGACTTTGAAATAATCTTCATTACTGAGGTGGATAAACTTGTACTACTTTTTGTATCTGGATATTCATCTCATACTGCTTTTACGTTTTCTTCAGGGTTAAGACTTGACTGCACAAAACTTTCTGGGTGGGGCATTAAATATCTCTCTTACAATAGGTAAATGGATCCACTTTATGTTATATAATACAGATACTCAGCTTTCTTTGCTTTTTAAAGTTATATAATATTTTCTGATAGCAAAACTGGGAAACACAGGAAAAAGAAAAAAAAAGATAAAAGCCTTAGTACTGAAATTCACATATGCTTCAGATGCAAAACCAAAAAACAAACACTAAAATGTGATCTTTCAGACTGTAATATAAAAGCAACAGATAGTAGGAACAGTCCGAAATATTGAATCCTCAGATAAAAATAAAACAGCTGGGTGTGGTGACGCACACTCTTAATCCTGGCACTCAGGAGGCAGAGGCAGGTGACTTTCTGTGAATTTGGGTTTGAGGCCAGCCTAGCCATAGTGAGTTCCAGAATAGTCAGGGATACAAAGTGAGAACCTTTCTCAAACCACCACAACCACCACCCCCACCAGTACTAAAAATGTGAAAGAAAACACAACAAAACCCAAATCCTTGGCCGAGGTTGGTGGCCTGGGTAGGAGACGCTGGAGATCTCAGTTGCAAACAGCCGCTTTTCACATGCAGGACTGCCAGCTCCCACCTGCACACAGGCTTGTGTCCCTGACTGGAGCATTCCAGTATAACAAAGTTCTCCATGTTCTTCGTACCCCAGATGGCCTCCTGTGCCAATGTTAACTTTTATACGTCAGCTCCCAAATAAACCTCTGGGCATGACAATGTTGTTTTGTACTTCCTTACATCTGAATTCAGTAGCGCTATTTCATCTTGTTCTTAACAGCATGATTAATAAAATTAAATACTTCACTGAGTCCTCTCTCAAATTTCCGAAATGAGTAGAGAATGGAGACGTGAAGTACTGCTAAGGAAAACCTGTGCTCCAGCAACTCCCCAGCTTTCATCTGCCAGGGTAAGCTGGGCCAGGGCGCCATGCTTCCTTATGAAAGACATATTTAAATTTTTACGCAGAGAAAATTCCAGAAGTGAATCATTGAGGAACATATTTACTTAGAAACTCTAACTGTTGTTTTCATGGTAATTTGAAGCTGGGCAAGCTACTCTGAGCCCCTGTTAGTTAAAGTGAAGCCATTTAAGATATTTAATACAGAAAACAGTTTTCGTTGTTTTTTTTAATGTTATATGCTGTCTTCCGATAACAAAATTAGGGAACACGAAGAACAAAAGATATAAGCTTCAAATTCACGTGAAAAATTAGATCAATATCTTCATGTACATTGCTTTCTTATATGTTCCTTTAATTTATGGTGAACATATTTGTGTAAATAGATATGGGTGTCTACCTGTCTGTGTAACACCACCGAGAATATCCTTCAATGGATGCACCAAAATATAGTTTGAAACAATGTCCCTTGCCTACCCTTATGCTGTTTTTGGTTGTTCTACATTATAGTAACCACTTAGACAAGGCCTTTCACTTTCTCTAAACTAGTTGGCCACTCGAGTGAGTTGAATACATACAAATCACACCCCACTGTGCATTTTTCAACTGAGAGGAAATTCTATGAGCTTCTGGAGGCACGGTCTAGAGGTCAGTGGTGGCTCAGCAGCAGTGCTACCGCTATGAGAGCTTTTAAGGACTTGGACTCGTGCCTGTAGAGTCAGAATCACCTTGGAATTTCCTGAAAAGTTTTTTCAGAGATAACAGGGCTACAGTTGGGGAGAAGAGGAGTAGAACAACAGGGGAAAGGTGGTGGGTGAGGGGGAGTAACAGATGAAGAAAAACAGACTGCAAAAGAGGGAGAGAAATAAAGATGGAGATGGTAGTGTGGAAGATAATGTGGCTATGCATAGGCAGAAGAGAGGGATTTCCTCTAAGGAGGCAGAACTCAACCATTCCTGAGATGTTTATAGTTCCTGTGTAAAGTGGAGACAGACTCCTCATTTATGTCAAGAGGCCAGTTTTAGTCCTGGAGTCTTGCTGGATCCCAGTGTGGCTCTACTGCCTTCAGCACCTCCATTCTACTCCCAGGGGGAGGAAAGGAGAGGACAAAGAAGGCTCACCAGAGACACCTGGGAGTAAAGAGCTCCTTTCCTGGGCTTTCCTTTCTTTCTTTCCTTCCTTCTTTTTCTCTCTCCCTCTCCCTTCCTTCCTTTCCTTCCTCTTTATTTCTCCCTGAATTTATTTTATGTGCACTGGTGTGAAGGTGTCAGATTCCCTGGAACTGGAGTTACAGACAGTTGTGAGCTGCCATGTGGGTGCTGGGAATTAACCCAGGCCTCCTGGAAGAGCAGTCAGTGTTCTTAACTGATGAACCACCTTCCCAGTCCCCACTGGGTTTCTTAATATGTGCCTATAGAGTTATCTTCACAGGCTGGTGCACATGCTGAAGGAAGAGAAATAAACTTGTTTTCTAATTCTTCATTAAATAAAGACAACACTGTCAAGCACATATGCTTGCTGCAGACACTGCTTAAGCTAGTTTTCCTACAGGCTTGCGTCTCAGTGAAGAGGCCTGCACCTTCCTATCTTTTGTTAAGGAGCACAAAGCTCAGAGAGCTTACAGAAGATGCTGGAAATGATGGTGGTAAATTTTCTCAAGGGGTTTTGAAGCAAGCGTGCACATAAGAGTTGGAGGAGCTGTATCATCCACGTAAGCCAAGTAGAACAGCCCCACTGGAAAGCAAGCACTGGAACAACATGAGCACTGAGGACTGGTTACAGCGCTATACTGATGCAGTTTGGACATACATCTTGAAATATAGTGTTACTTAGGCAGACAGAGGAAACTTCACTATGAGATTTAGATATGATAGTAGTATCTGAAAGCCAAAGAGGAACAGTTTTTATAAATAATACAAAATGAGTGTTTGAAAAAATAAATTTAGAATCACAGGTTTAGAAATATATCTTAAGAGTTGAGCACTTTTGTTTGGCCTGTATAATCAGTCCAGCATGTATGTACGATCAAGAATTCATCCATAATATACCTAACTTGTCCCTCTCAAAGCACCCGGCTGCTTTCCCCAGTACTCTCTTTATCTAATTATCTGAATATTTATGGTGAAAGAATTTTTTTTACAAGGATTCATACATGCAAATAACACAGAAACATCTTTACTCTTTGTACACATACTTATTACAGTAATGATGGGCATTTCACACTCTGAACCATTAAATTCAAATACATGTTATGACCAAGGAAATATGCAAGCACAGACAGCTTCTTTCCAGAAACGTAAAAGAATAAGAAGAACACAGCTAGACAGTCATATCATAATGAAATGAGATAGATATCTGATAGTGTATGAAAATAATTACTGCAGGGAGAGCCTTTTGTGAAATAAACCTCATTTCCAACATTCAAATGTTTTAATTCCAAAAATATA
Source organism: Ellobius talpinus (assembly GCA_001685095.1). Lineage (NCBI taxonomy): Eukaryota > Metazoa > Chordata > Mammalia > Rodentia > Cricetidae > Ellobius > Ellobius talpinus. The sequence goes on along the minus strand of LOJH01000306.1, from coordinate 8,413 downwards.
AGAAAAATAAAAACATATCACAGCTGAAAATGCAAATATTCAAAATTGCATCATTAAGATGTAGATCAAATATCATAATTCTATAATCCATTCACATTTTAAGTCTATTTCTTTAATTAAGAATTCAATTCAGTAGCCGGGCGGTGGTGGCTCATGCCTTTAATCCCAGAACTTGGGAGGCAGAGGCAGGTGGATCTCTGTGAGTTTGAGGCCAGCCTGGAACAATAGTTCCAGGACAGCTATGAAATACAAAGTACCACAAAAAAAGAAAGAAAACAGAATTCAATTCAGTGAAACATGTAGGTTAAACTATTAGAGGTAACAAAAAGTAAAATCAAGCATACGGTGTCAATGCAGTAAAAAGAAAAATCAGATTCATATGCAGCATCTACAACAAATCTCAGGTCCTGACTAGTGTGTGTGTGTGTGTGTGTGTATGTGTGTGTGTGTGTATGTGTGTGTGTATACCTTCGAAGTTCCATGGGGTAACTTAAAAGCCACCCTTCTCTCTCTCAGAAAGATTCAAATTACTATTAAAAATGCAACTTTTGGAAAAGGATTAAAAACACACTTGGAAGGTAGTTAGACACATGTACTTAGATGTGGCCATGTTACTGGTTTGGTACTTGAGGGCCAAGTAATAACTCTTCAGTAGCACACAGTTATTAGACAGACATCTAAGTATACAAAAATAGTACCTTTTAATTTTAAATATAGAAAGGCAGTAACGTAATTAATATTTTAATTAGAAACAAAAAGCAAGTACATAAACTATCAAGGTAACACATTTACATTTTCACATGTAATACTTATTTAATGAAAATCAACAGAGTTATATTATTCATAGCTCTGATTCACATAAATGTAAGTGGAAAATATTACCACATTTAGATTTTTTTCTCACTGATCTTATCTTATTTTATACCAAATAAAATTTTCTTGTCCCCAACACATACGAAGATGGAGGTAAGAACACACTGCATGCTCACGGCACAGCGTACCCAGTCCCACTGGAACTGCACTGCATGCTCACGGCACAGTGTGGCCAACCCCACTGGAACTGCACTTAGTGATAACACCAGAAGAGGCACAGGAAGAATATTCTTCAAGAAGAATCCAGTCAAATCATTAAGCTTAAAAAATGCCCACCCACAGTATAGAAGTTGGCTCAGCAAAGAAAATAGCTTAAGTTTACAAGCTAACTTCATAGCCTACACGGCAATAAACTCTCTAAAAAGAGTCAAAATTGCCCCTGCCTTTTTAAATTAAACCATTTTCTTTCAAAATTCAAGTTCAAAGATTGAAATAATGCATAGGTTATTCAGTCCTTTGTCCAGAACTCATGATTTTATTTTACAAAGAAACACAAATTACAGTTACAGCCTTTTCCTAAAGTTAGAAACACATGCGAGACCAAATCAATTCAGCTTACCGCATTTCAGCAATGCTCACACTTGGTCTGAGAGTATTTCCCCATAATCTTCAAACACGAAGAGACGAGAAACAATCACAGACGCTAGTGCTTCAGCAGGACTGACAAGAATCAAGTAAAACCCCAACTTTTCACAGGAACGTGATCAAATCCTCCTCGGCATGGAACTTTTTGCATGCCAAGTGAGCAGATAGCTCCCCAGACTCCTACCCTCACACCAAAGAACTCAAAAAAAGATGATTTTCATAAAAATAATAAAACCATGAAACACAAATTATTCAACTAAATAGCATAAAATATGCACACACATAGAAACAGGCTACTTACTGTACAAAAAACTGAACCCATACACAAAAAAGTATGAAATTTGCCGAAAGAAAGAAAGAGTTTAGTTTTCAGTTGTTAACTAGCTATGGAAACAGGATGTTTATTAGCACTGGATTTATTTTTAAGCTACACATTACACATCTTTGAGAATAAAAAGAGGATTACAGAAATCAGAAACTTTTAAAAGTGTTTGAATGCAGTAATTCAAGAGTTTATACTGAACCTTTTATTCAATGGTTTGACTAAAGGAATTTAAATCAGTGAGACCCAAATGGCTTAAGTTTAAATGGATATTGACGGAGAAGTAAACATTTGGGTCCATTTTAAAATAAAGATGAAATAGTAAAGTGCCTTCAAGCTAAACATATTTAAAATAATAAATAGAAAGTAGCAAAAGGCAAGTCCTTATACAGAACTGGGGAAGTCCCAGGGATGAGTCAACACAGTGCCCCTTATTAATCTCGGTGTGTTGTTAGAAGCATTTTTCTAATTGACACTGAATTAGCATTTACTATCCCAGAGAGAGTTCTCTATGGCGCACACTTTAATGGAGGTTGTCTGATGGCTTTGGCTTGTATTGGAGGTGTAACAAAATAGATTTAGTGAGCAGAGCTAGCTGTGCTGGTGCAGGCAGCACTGGAACGCCCTGCTCTTTGCCCACTGCACAGCCAATGCATGACGCTCTCTCCCCCGACTAATATATTAGGTCCCCTAAAACAATGCATTAATTATGCATTCCCTGAGAGTCAGACACTGTGCTTAATATGATTAGTGCTGCTGTCTACCCCACTTAAGTCCTGACATGTATTTTAAAACCTGAAAGCGAACTGGAGGCTGTCTAGTACCCAGAACACTAGCTGTGGGCTTCCCAGCGTGCACACAACAACCACGAAGCACACAAGCGCTGATGCTTGGAGATGCCTGGCTTTAGCTCTTCCAACTCTGTGCTCCCTTTGTGATGTCTCTCAAAAGTATCTGCCTCTCCCCCTGAACCTGTTCTAAGTTGTACAGTGTGTTTTTCAGTATTGAAAGCAAAAAAATTTTTTTTTAATTTATTTTTTAACTGTAAATATTTTTCCCTCTTGGTTGCAAATGTTACTTTGGGGAAAGGTTACTTTGGCAAAGCAAGAATTTAGCATTCTAAACATTACTGGAAGACCTAAAGTCCATTTTCCTCAACTACAGGGTTTGAGGCCACTTCCGTCAGTGAGAGACACGACAATGCTGTGCATGTGGGCAAGCTCTTGCGTTATCAGCTGCGGGAATGGGCCTGCTTTTTTCCGAGCATGCTGAAAACACAGACCCCGCGAAGGTTTCCACTGTTGGTGGCTAGATAAAAACATTCCTGCTGCCTTGGCCCTGCGCATTCATCAGTGACAACCTGTGTAAATATATTTAAAGACGAAGTTCGCATTTCATTGTTCACATTTCAGGGGGAAAGCCCAGCCAGCGTCTCATAAATCAATTTGTCACCTGCTTTTACTGGTCGTTTTCTAGTGGTTTTCAAACCAAAGCGAGACCTGGGAAAGTGATAGGAAGAAGAAAGACTGAAATCACTTCACACAACGGGGACATTTGTTTCCAGTATAACTCTAACTGGCTCAGCATTTCATAAGACCCATCATTTGCCACATTCATACAAAGGCCAACTCTGGCATGGCCTTCAAGTGGGAAAACACACTGTGCATTCTATGACGAGAAGCCCACAAGGAAAAAGCAGACCGTGCTCTGAAACCTGAATGGCTCTCCCAACCCTTACCAGCGTGGACTACTGAGGGAGAGAACATGTCAGGTCATTCCCCTTCCTCATGTAATCCCCACAGGTAATAATTACCTAACAACCGGGTGTTATGAAATGACTACACCACCTTAATTACCAAGAGGTCTATTAACAAATTACATGGGCAACAAGAGCTGAGAAGACAAACACAGGCCAAGGAAGGACAACGGACACAGCAGTTCTCCTCAGCCATTCTGAATGGAGCAAGTAAAATGATCCATGTGGCAAGTCTTAGGGAATTTAATCTAATATTTTAATTTTATGGTAAAGGAAATTACAAAAGCAAAGAGAAACTTGTATGGAATATTCTTAGGCTGTAACTCTCCTCACGGTAACTGTCCCACTGCTCTATTTTTAATGAAAAGGCAATAATAAAGGACTTGTCAGCAGTACATGGACTGAGTGCTAAGGGGAAAGGATGAAGCAAATTTTTCTATCAGTAAAAGCACCTTCCAGCCTAACAAGAGTGGTCACCCTGCAGCATTTGATGCAACTACTAACCTATTTATAGCTGAACGGAGCAGACTCCATGAGTCAGGTATCCTGATTTATTCTTCAGAGACCCGCCATCACCTTGACAGGAGGGAGAAATGGGAAACTAACCACCATGCAATCAACTGTAACTGCTGTAAACATCTTATCTCCTAAGTAACAAAAGCAGCCAGTTTCACAGCTGGCCCTGGCTAAAACTGAGCAGCAAAGAGAGGGGAATGCTTGATGTTGAAAGGGAAAATGTCTGGGTCTGCACATCATATGGTTTGACTTAGAGCGACTGATTAAAGATATTAAACTACTCTAGCATAAATTGCATGCACCTGTTGTTCTCATGGTGGCAGCCCTTGCACAGCCCTGTGAGCATGAGAATTCTGCCATGGACAGAAAGACCTGGCCGACTCCATCTCACATTGCCTGGCAATGGAGGAGAGTGGATTTACTAATCAATTTCACAGTTTCTTTGGATACACTGTTTACATTAAGACGTGATACCAAATAGACCAGAGAAATAACATTGACATTTTCTAGTCAATGTCTTTCATTATAAGCTGCCTCCCTAATTTTATGATTTGTATATATATTTTTCAACCAGACAAATTAGTTTCATTTGTTTTCATCATGCTGCAGGTTACTTTACCCATACAGGGAAAATAGTCCTGAATTCCCTCCAACAGTTTTAATTTTCACAGCTCAAATATTAATAGATCACCTATGTGAGTTCTTGCTACTCTAATGGTTTAAGAAAATGACTAAAATAATGCTGCTAAGAGACCCTTCTGATGGACTGTGAATACGCCACTCAAAACCACAAGCTCACTGTGCACAGAGAGAAAAAGCCAGTAGCTTTATGACTAAAGAAAGTGGAACTGAGGTCTGGGATGTGGTGCTGAGGCGAGGTGCTGGGCGCAGCCTTGGGTGCCTTGCTTGAACTTACAGAACTCTGGGAAGATCAAAGGCCTGGCACAAGACAGTTCTCTCTATACAGTGCACTACAAAAGCAAGGCCACCTGTGATCACTGTCATCCCGTGCCTATGCACCCAACCACCACAAGCGTTAGGTCCTGTCTGGGCTTGGTTTCTGCTCAGAAACTTTCTTTGAAACAGGTGGGCTCTATGCAGGAGTGCCCACAAAAGCAGGCTCTTGGTTCCATGGCTATAGGTAGAATTTGGTTACTTTCTGGAAGATGTGTAATTATGAGCAGATATTAATCTAATACGATTTGCTGAAGCAATAGACTCTAGCATTGATGTTTGAGAGACATCAGTGAGGGCATTTTGTTGGCAGTGGGCAGGTGAGGGGCAAAGTCACGGCATGACTCCCTCAGACAGGTGCTTTCAATTGACCAAGGATACCTTTCCAGTCCCAAGAGTCCCAGCAATCACAGCCACTAATGAAGACTTCAGTCAGGTCTTCATGTAAAACCTCAGATACAGCAAGGCTGAAATCAACACACAGAGAATCATGGAGCCCAGTCAGGTCCAGAAACCTGTTGGCAGCAAGAAAGAGGCAGGCACTTGGACACGGGTGTACTGTGTGTGGCAGGCTGGAGTCAGGTGGCTGAGACTGTCTGGCTTCTAGCTAGCACTTGGCCACATGACCTTAAGCAGCTTGTGTACCTCCTCTGAGCATCCATTTCTCAGCTGTCAGATGGGTGATAACAGCAGGGAGCACGCAGTTACTAGGAAGATAAAATCAAGATGACAAACGTAAAATTCTTGGTGACCTCGAGAGAGACCATTATTGTTGTTATCATCATTTTTACTTTGATTCCAATTATTTCCAAACGGCACATTAGAGCGGGAGCACTCAGTGTCATCAAGGCACAGTTAAGGGGGGGGCAAAGGAGGAAGTACAAAGTTTAGCTCACTAGAGAGAACTAGGATGTACAGGAAATCAAAGGCAGGGAGAAACAGAGCCTGTGCTCCTTTACCCAAGCCCTGTAGTATTAATCCTAACAGAGGCCCAGGGACAGAGTACACAGAAGATGTGGATGGATTATGGGAACTCCCCTTCCTGAAGAGAATCACTGTAGACTGAGAAACGTCAGCAGCCTCTACTGGGCAAAATCTAGCCATATGTTACTCTGCTAATGGTGTATCTACCTGGAAATTATTTTCCCAGTATGGGAAAACTAATTTGTTTAATGGGAAAAAGTACAAATCACAATTGTTCATATGTACCCACAACAGCACTTACTTCTGGAACTGATACGCTTCTTACCATCTTGCCACTCCTCCTGAATCCAACTGGAGAAGAGCTACACAAAGCCTGTGAGGGGAGTCGCCAGCCATCACAACAGTCAGTTGGGTTTGCTCGCCACTGGATTGGCCCACTGACCTTAATCAGCATTGAACATGCTCACAGTTCCACCACCACACTACAACGTCAGGCTGGAGTAGAGATGTGTAAGGAATGGCCAGCACCAAGCAGACCAGCTTCACTGTAACAAGCACAACCTTAAACAGTCTTGAAAATCTCACTTACCAAAGCTAGCAAAATATCATGGAAGTAATGATTTCAATGAAAAGCTCAGCATTTCCTTTTTCAAAATATGACTGGCTACTAGAGAGAGGAAGGGAAAGGGACTCTGGGGGCTGGTGAGACAGCTCAGTGGGGAAGGCCTGAGCCACCAAGCCTGACAGCCTGAATCTAATCTGCCCAGGTGGTAGGAGGAGAAGCAATTCTAGCAGGTTATCCTCTGACACTCCCCCAACACACATAAAGGCACATGCCCCTCACTCCAAAAAACATAAAAATAATTAAAGGAATACATTTCAATTTCATGTAAAAAGCATTGCTAGTTATTTACTTGCAATTAGAAACACAGAACATTTTATTTGTATCTGTTAAACACCTCTCATTTTAACTGTTTTTTTTAAAGAAACGTGGCTGAAAGGTAACATACATGAAGCCAGGCAGTAAGGCCATGGATCCTGATACCAACTCACTTAACTGGCCTTGCAGGGCATGTAGAGATGCCACCGACAAGAGTTTTCCGAGGAAGGCCCTGGGCTGACATGTCTGTCTCTAAACTGATCCAGCAGCTATCTGAACCAAGTCAGGCTTTTCAGAGTGAAGTCCCCTTTCCTCTAACCCATGTCCTATTGGAATTAGCTCCACAATTTCGCATTCTTCTTTCTTGCAGTTGTGGGCTGTGATGGTAATGTCCTAAGGTCAACACGCCTTAGGCTTTCCTTACTCTAGGCTCCATATTTCCCACCGAATCAAATCGAGCTCTTATCTTGGCAATTATAACATTCAAAGAGGAACAAGCCAACTGCTTCCTCTCTGCACCGTGGTATAATAGAGACCTCTGCACACAACACATGTGCATGGGTATGTGTGCTTTCCAGCTTCTCTTCATGACTGGATTATTTCTTGACTAAAACCCACTTCTCCCCATCTTTAAGTCATGAACACAGGCCAGCTAAATGGGTGGCCTCTCTACAAACTTCACTAACTCTTTCTAGCTCAGAAGCTAGATCTAATCTTTCTCTGGGATACAATACACCACTTTATTTCTCTTACATGGCTCCTAGCCTCAGTTGCTGTTATCTGCACACATTCCTTACACTGCCCACCCTGCTGTGAGAGGAGAGATGATGACGCCACATGATACAGGTAGACTATACAATGGGATCTCCCTTTTACAGACAAATCAAAACATGCCTCATTCCACACAGCTGCTGACAGGACTCCAGCTAATGTTCCAAGGCATCACGGTACAGAGCAGGACACTGCAGCTGTTACCATGATATTTTCATCTTTGTTCCAACTCTTAGATTGCTTAAAGCCTCAGTGTCAGAGCTGAAGTAAGAACGGTAACGGGCAGGGTAGTAGGATCCACGTCCCTCCCACCACACCCCTCCACCAGGTCCCTCCACAACTCTGCAACCAGCTTACGTTTTCAGCACATTTTATATATATATTATATATATAAAATTTATTTTTTTCTTGCTTTTTTTTTAAGTAGACTTTGTATATTGATTACTCCTTTACTCAAAATAAAATTCGGGTAATACATTCTGACATGAACAATGAGGTAAGGCACATGAGGAATAAAAATAAAGTTGGAAGATATGAGCAAATAATTTCAAAACAATTACAGAATCGAGATCAAGACTAGACATATTCAAGAACAAGGCCTATAAAAAGTAAGCCAGGCATCAGGTTAGGAATGGTTACGATTTTGTTATTCAGTCACAGAAGTAAAGGAAGAGATGACAGAAGGAAAACGGAACACTGCTACAACAGAAGAAGTGTCAGAGAATCCCCACGTCCTGACTCCTGCATTGTAGTAAATAGGAGCACGGGCTGCTTTTCTTCCCGCCCGGCTCCCGCACAGATAGCTTATACCCAGAAATAACAACACACAAAT
>LOJH01000305.1:26533-67906 GCA_001685095.1 Ellobius talpinus | reverse complement strand
GGAGTTCAGTCCAGTGCTCTGATGTGGGTCTCTGCCTCTGTTTCCATCAGTTGCCGGATGAAGTTTCTATGGTGATATTTAAGATAATCATCAGTCTGACTACAGGGCAAGTCAAGATCAGGCCCCCACTCCTCTATTGCTTAGGGTCTTAGCTGTGGGCATTTTTGTGGATTCCTGGGAATTTCTCTTGAGTCAGGTTTCTGCTAACCCTATAATGGCTCCCTCAACCAAGATATCTCTTTCCTTGTTCCCATCTCTGCCCTTCCTCCATCTCGACTATTCCTTTCCCTCAAGTTCTCCTCAACGCCCCTCTTTTCCCCACTTCTTCCCCTTCTACCCTCCCTTCTCCCCCCACCATCATGCTCCCAATTTTGTCAGGCGATCTTGACTGTTTCCAATTTCCAGGTGGGTCTATAAACAAACAGGCTTCTAAAGGATAATAAAATAAAATAAAACAAGACAAAAACTAACATATGAGAATAGATCAAAACAAACCGAAGGAAATGAGCCTCAGAAAAGGCACAAGAACCAGATATAGAAGTGTAGATCTAGTTCTTTGTACACTCAGGTATCCCATAAAAACACTAAACTGGAAGCCGTAATACATATGCAAAGGATCTATAATGTAAAAAGAAAGAAAAAATAAAAATAAAAAATTCAATAATAATAATAAAGTCCTTGCATGATGTTATGAGACAAGGAAGTTTCAGGTACCACTGAGTTCATTTTTCTGTTGGCCATCTACTGCTGGACATAGAGTAGTCTGTTTTCCCAGAGAAAACTAAGCTGTCATTTGCAAGTAGTTATCAAGTAGAGCTAGCTCCTGGGTTAGGGATAGAAGCAGGCGTCCACCTCTCCTTTCAACTCTAGGACCCTCTCTGGTGTAGATCCATGCGGGCCTTGGGCGTCCTGCCTTAGTCTCTGTGAGCTCAGATGTGTGTCGATAAGGTTGATTTCGAAGGCTTTCTTCCCTTGGTATCCTCCATCCCCTCTGGCTCTTGCAGTCTTTCTGCTCCCTCTTCTGCAGGGTTTCCTGAGTCCTGAGGGTCTGGGCAGGGGATTTAATGCGGACATCCACTTTAGGGCTGAGTGTTCCGAAGTTTCTCATTCTCTGCATATTGTCTGGGTATGGGTCTCTGTATTTGTTCCCATCTGCTGAAGGAGGCTTCTCTGATGATGGCTGAGCAAGGCATTGATCATATTTGTCTTTCTGGGTCTGCTTTACCTCACACAAGATAATTTTTTAATAGTTTCATCCATTTGTCTATGAATTTAATTTTTTTAAATGGCTGAGTAATATCCTAAAGGTACCACATTTTATTTTTAACCATTCCTCTCCTGAGGGACATCTGGGTTGTTTCTAAGTTTTGGTTATTAAGAATAGAGCAGCAATGAACATGGTTGAGCAAGTGTCTCTGGTAGGATGAAGTGACCTTTGGGTATATGCCCATGAGTGGTATACCTGGTCTTGAGGTAGATCGATTCCCATTTTCTGAGGAGCTGCCATGCTGGTTTACATAGTGACTGTACAAGTTTGCATTCCCACCAGCAATGGGTAGTGTTTGCCTTACTGTACATCCTTGCCAGTGTAAGCTGGCATTTGTTTTATTGATCTTAGACATTCTGATGGATATAAGATTAATTTTCAAAGTAGTTTTGATTTGCATCTCTGATGGCTAAGGATGTTAAACATTTCTTTAAATGTTTCTCAGCTATTTTAATTTCCTCTATTGCAAATTCTCTGTTTAGATCTGTACCCCATTTTTAAATTAGGTTGTTTTCTTGATACCTAGTTCTTGGGTTCTTTATATCTATTTTGAATAATAGCCCTCTATCAGATATGCTGTTGGTGAAAGTCTTTTTCCATTCTGTAGGCTGTCACTTTGTTCAAATGACAGTGTCCTTTGCCTTACAGAAGCTTTTCAGTTTCATGAGGTCCCATTTATCAACTGTTGATCTCAGGACCTGTGCTAACAATGTTAGGAAGTCTTTTACGGTGCCAATGAGCTCAAGGCTATTTCCCACTCTTTCTTCTGTCAGGTTCAGTGTATCTGGTTTTATATTTGGAATTCCATTTCATTTGGAATTGAGTTTGGTGCAGAGTGATTAGTATGGATCTATTTGCGATCTTCCACATGGCAACATCAAGTTTGACTGGCACCATTTGTTGAAGGTAGTATCTTTTTTCCAGATTTCTTTATCAATAATCAAGTGTCCATAGGTATATGGATTGATGTTTTGTCGTCAGGTAGGCTCTGCTGATCAGCATGTCTGTTTTTATGCTACTACCATGCTGTTTCTACTACTATAGCTCTGTGGTGCAATTTGAGGTTGGGGATGGTGAGACCTCCAGCAGTTTTTTGTTGATTCAAAATTGTTTTTTATTATCTTTTTTGTGTGTTTCCTTATGAAGCTGAAAATTGTCCCTTCAAGGCCTGTAAAGAATTTTGTTGAAATTTTGATGGGGATTACATTGACTCTGTAGATTGCTTTTGGTAGGATGGATATTTTTACTATAATAATCCTATCCATCCATTGGCATGGGGAATCTTTCCACCTTCTGATATAATAGCTTATTCAATTTCTTCAGTGTCTTAAAGTTTTTATAATACAAGTCTTTCACTTGCTTAGATAAAGTTATCCCAAGATATTTTATACTTTTTGAGGCTATTGTGAAGGGTGTTGTTTCCCAATTTTTTTACGTATTCCATTTTCAATTTGTCTATAGAAAGGCTACTTATATTTGGGAGTTTATTTTGTATCCCGCTACTTTTCTGAAAGTGTTTATCAGCTGTAGGAATTTCCCAGAGGAATTTTTAGAGTCACTTTTGTATACTATCATATCATTCACAAATAAAGATACTTTGAATTCTTCTCTTCCAATTAGTATCCCCTTAATCGCTTTCAGTTTTTTTTTGTTGCTCTAGCTAAAACTTCGAGGACTGTATTGAGATATGAAGAGTGTGAGCAACCTTGTCTTGTTTCTGATTTTAATGGAATTGCTTTGAGTTTCTGTCCATTTAAGTCGATGCTGGCTATGAGCTTGCTGTAGACTGCATTTTTAGGTTGAGGTATATCCCTTGCATATACCTCCATCTTTCCAGGACTTTTATAATGAAGGGTTTTAGATTTTGCCGAAGGCCTTTTCTGCATCTGATGAAATGATTATGGGGTATTGTCTTTCAGTTTGTTTATATGGTGGAGTATATTTATTGATTACATATGTTGAACCATCCCTGCAACTCTGGGATGAAACCTACTTGGCCACAGTGGATGATATTTTTGATATGTTCTTGGGCTCAGTTTCCAAGTATTTTATTGACTATTTTTCCATCTATGTTCATAAGGGAAATTGGTCTGTAATTCTCTTTCTTTGTTGAATTTTTATGTGGTTTCATTTATAAACAGCATCTCTCTATTTAGTCTTTGTCTATATGACCTGTTTATTGGAGAGAGTGAGGTGTTGAAGTCTCCCACTATCAGTGTGTAAGGATCAGTGCATGATTTAAGCTGTAGTAGTATTTCCTTAATGAATTTAGGTTCCCTTGTGTTTGTTGCATATATGTTAAGAACTGCAGTGTTCTCTTGGTGGATTTTTTTCTCTGATGAGTATGTAGTGTCCTTCCCTGTGTCTTATGATTAGTTTTGGTTTGATCTAATTTGTTGGGTGTTAAAATGGCTGCATCAGCTTGCTTCTTAGGTGCATTTGCTTCTAGTATCAATTTACGTTCTTTTACCCTAAGATGATGTCTATCCATGATGTCAAGATGTGTTTATTAGATGCACCAGATGGATATTGCTTTTGTGACTATTATGTTAGTGCATGTCTTTTTATTGGGGAATTGATACCATAGATGTTGACAGCTATCAATAAGCAGTGTTTGTTGATTCCTGTTATTTTGTTGTTGGTGTTGGTGGTAGTAGTGTGTGTGTGTGTATGTGTGTGTGTGTGTGTGTGTGTGTGTGTGTGTGTTCTCCTCTTCTGATTTGCTGGCCTGGATTATTTATTGCCTGTGTTTTCTTGGGTGCAGCTAAACTCTTTAGTCTGGAATTTTCCTTCTGCATAGGGCTGGGTTTGCAGATAGATATTGCTTAAATTTGGTTTTATCATGGATTATATTATTTCCTCTAACTATGGTGATAGGAAGATTTACTAGGTTTCATATGGAGTCTACAGCACATCTGTCTAGGTCCTTCTGGCTTTAGAATCTCCACTGAGATATCAGGTAGTATTCTCATAGGTGTGTCTTTATGTTACCTGGTCTTTTCTCCTTGCATCTTTTAATATTTTCTTTTTTACATTTAGTGTTTTGATTATTATGTTCCAAGAAATTTCTTTTCTGGTTCAGTCTATTTTTTGTTATGTATGCTTCTTATACTTTGACAGACATCTCCTTTAGGTTAGGGGAAATTTTCTATGATTTTGTTGAAAATATTTTCTGTGCCTTTAACATGGGTTTCTTCTCCTTCCTCTATTCTTATTATTCATAGGTTTGATCTTTTCATAGTGCTCTAGGTTTCCTGAATGTTTTAATGCTAGGATGTTTGTAGATTTAGTATTTTCTTTGACTGAGGTATCCATTCCTTCTATAGTGTCTTCAGTGCCTGAGATTCTCGCTTCTTCTCTTTTATTATGTTGGTGAAACTTTCCTCTGAGGTTTCTGTTCAATTTCCTAAACTTTTCATTTCCAGATTTCCCTCTTCAAGCCCCAGTTTTGGGTTTTCCTTACTGATTCTGTTTATGCTTTCAGGTCAGGTCTTGAACTGTTTTATTTATTTTCTTCTACTGTTGGCTTGTATTTTTATAGATTTCTTTAAGAGAATTATTAATCTCCTCTTTAAGGACCTTTGTCATATTCATAAAGGCTATTTTAAGGTCTTTGTCCTGTTCTTCAGCTGTGTTGCAATTCTCAGGGCCTACGGTTGTAGGGTTGCTGAGCTCTAATGAAGACATATTGTTCTGGCTGTTATTGATTGTGTTTTTACCCTGGTGTCTAGGCTTCTAATTGTAGTTCTAGGTGGTGCTGTTTGATCTTGTCTTTGCTGGGTGGTTGTTTTATTCCTTGGTTTCTGTCACCCTCTTTACTTCTTAGGACTGTGTGGTGGCTTTGTGTTGCTTGGTAGGGAACTCTTCTAAGATTCTCCTATGCATGGTCACTGGGAGATCTGGGTAAAATGTATTTCTAGGTAATGGGAGCTAACACTTAGGAATGGGGATGGACTAGGAGCGGGTGCTGAGGGAGCCCTTAGAAGGGGGAAGCGGGTTTTTCCATCAGTACATGCTTGGTCTCCTGGGAATGGGGTAGAGAGTGAGGAGAGGCCACAACAAGTGGTCTAACACAGAGCTGGGCGTGAGATTTGAGATTGAATTTGGAGGAGCTGAGGGAGAGTGAAGAGCTTCCCTGATTCCCTGACTGGAGTGGACTGTGGTTTCCCAGGGAATGCCTGCTGGAACTGGGGGATGGAAGGGTTGGGAGGAAGATCTGTGTGATCCACTTGAGATAGGGGTTGAGAGAGAGGGCAGATCTTAGCAGGTGAACTGCCACAGAGTTGAAGGTGAGACTGGTGGATTGGATTTGGAGGAGAAGCAAGAGGGCAGAGATCTGTAGTTCGCCTCCCTGCTCTGCTCCCTTATTGATTGTTCCTCTGTCTATAGCCGCTGCCCCCTATCTTTTGCCTAGAGAATGCAATGCACTGATGATTAAGGTCACTGTTGACAGGTAAGAGTTACTGTTGTGATTTCATTATTGTTTTCCAGTTGTTTTAGGGAAGCTCCTGTTCTGTCATCCACTCTTGCTACTGTCTTTTTATGATTTGATCATTTTTCTTTGATTTTTCGTGTTTTTCTTTTCCCCTTTGGCAAATATACTGTAAGCTTTTGCTTTATGGATACAATTAAATCCATGGAGGACATAGCAGGACAGTCAGTTTTAACCCCGATAACAATGTGGCTTCATTTGTCTGCAAAAACATCTTCCTCTCAATGCTTTCTGTTTTTACGTATTTTAATATTGTGTACTTATTAATAAGTCCTCATTACTAATTTTAATGGAGTTATTCTGTTAAATTCATTCTTAGAATTTAAGAATAGAGACTAGGTATTTTAATTATTTTATTTCACACCGTACTCAATACAATGGTGAACACAGAACACTATTGCTTTGAGATTGACTTGCCTGTTTAGAGAGAGAAACTATGTGATTTTTGAAACCATTGCCCATGCAGCTGTTGTGTTGACCTGTGGTTATTAATGGCATTTTCCTGTCTTCTTTCTTCCCAATCACAGCGTGTGCATTCCGATACAATGGGCTCTCCTTTGTCTACCTTATCTACCTCTTGCTCATTCCTCTGTTCTCAGAACCAACCAAAGCAACGATGCAAGGTAAGAGACTCTGTGACACCACAGCACATTTACATGGATTGGTTATGCTTCTGGACTCCCTGGGTTTGTCTTTCTTCAGGGAGGAGGCTATTATCTGGGCAGCAGGGTTTGGGGGGGTGGGAGGATCCAGCGTTGTAATCACTATCAGGTAGAATAGAACAAATTTGCACGGGTCTTTGTTACTTCCACAGCCATTCTTCCTATGTGAGTTCCTTACTGAGTCAGGAACCTTACTAAGAAAGTCTGGAATTCTGTGGTTCGTGAAAACTACCTCAGAGTGTTGTCAATAAAAACAAGGCATGTGGTATGGCAAAACTGGCACATGCATTTGAATATTTTGTTGTTGGGGAGAATTTGGGCATTGAAAAGAGTAGAGCAACATCTGGCCCATTGAAGGCTTTCAGTGGGAGAACTGGGAGGAAGCCTGGTTTTCTGCTATTCTTGCTTCTACATCAGTCGAGACTTTTTTTTAACATATCCCTCAAGTGCACAGTGAAAGCAGAGCTGTGCTGCAGAGAGCACCCAGAGCAGGTTCCTGTGAAGCTTTAGATCCTTGCTCATTGCTCTGTGAGGCAGAGAAAAGAACAGTGATGGTTTTGCGGGAGTCTAATTAGCTAGCACACTCTGGTTTGTGCTCGTACTTAATTGAACGTCTTCCACAAATATGAAAATGAAGCTCCCTTGAGCTGGATGAAATGTACTGTTTTCGCAACACATAGCATTACAAGCAATAGGGCTATGCCAAATGTTGCAGGTGAGCAAAACGGCTGTGTATTTCCATGACAGGAAAAGGCAATTGGGTTTGCCCTGACCTTCAGTGACGTGGGAAAGGCCATTTGTGGTGACCCCCTTTTTACTGATGGGCTGGCTCTTCAGGAGAAATAGCAAAGACCATGGTGTGCAAAGAACAGCAAACAGCTTCATCTTTCTCCTTCTCCCTGATCAGGGAATTTAATAATGCTTTGCACAGTCATTCTAGTAGTTAGAGCTACTGACACTAACACCGATTTTCCTCCCAGTCACGATAGCTCTGAATTACTCACATGCTTAATAGACCAAATTAAGATAAGCTGAGTTCATGCAAATCCTTATCAAGCATCAAATTCAGTGTTGATGGAGCTCCATGAACTGTAACCTTGCTCTAAAGAATTCAACATAGGAATTCTGGCCCTGAAAAAAGATTATCGTGTTCAGGCAACTCCCGTTCCAGAACTTGAGGCACGTGCTGCAAAGAAAGGTTTTGTGAGCCTTCAGAACACAGTGAGTTCAAAGTGAGCATTTTTATATGTTCAGCTGAGTTCTTTGCTGCTCCTATTCTACACAACATAGGCTCCTGCTCTATCTGGAGATCAGGTAACCAGAATACCTTTCATACTTTTGTGACAGCCCTTGAATTTTCCTCCCCTCCTTCCAGTCAATACTCATGGATCTGTAACAATTTTAGAGGTGCCCATTGGGCTAAACCCAGTACACTGAGCCCTGTGACTGTCAGGAAGGAGGTATATATGACATAGAACCAAAAACTACAAATCCTCTGCAGGTACAGACATATCCTGTGAATGAAAAGTTACAAGGTCAGTGCACAGAGAGGAACAAAGGTGTCTGGCGCTTCTGGTCTTATCAGAACAGGTTCTTTAGGAAATCCCTACACCAGCACCCGGAAGCAGCATCCGGGTGTTTTGTCTTCCCCTTTCCTGCATCTCAGCACCAGGAAATGTGACTGGTATTAACATAACCTCATCTTTTTGTTTGTTTATGTAATGTACATGATTTTTTTTAATGATCTGTAAGACTCAAAAAAATCCATGCACTTCTAGGGACCTTGTGAAAAGGCAAAGTGGAAAGACATTCCTAGGTCATAAGAGATTATGCTAGGAGTCCATGTATAGAAACTAGGTACCGGTCACAGGAGCAACAGGGACTTTCAGGGCAGATGTAGGCTCAAATGCACAGAGCTGTGAATGTTTGAGTTCATAACCACATCTCAGGAATTATTCGACATTGGTCAGTGTACCTCCCAGAAACACCATGTCCAAATCCATGTGTAAATTTGAATTGGCCCTGGAGCTGATGCAAGCATTGTCCCTTGCCAGATTCTGTTTTACAGGCACACTAGGCTAGAAATGAAATACAGTCGGAGAATTCTTGAGTTGAAATAAAGGGTTTTGAGGAGTGGTGAAGTACATGTCAGCGGTAGTAGGGGAACCCTTCTGCAGCACACGGTCCTTTTTTCATGGGAGCTCCCTTCCCACTGGGGACTCTAAAGCAGTGGTTCTCAACCTGTGGGTTGTGACCTCTTTGGGGGCTGAATGACCCTTTCACAGGGGTCACATTTCAGATATCCTGTATATCAGATACTTACATCATGACTCATAACAGTGGCAAAATTACAGTTATGAAGTAGCAACAAAATAGTTTTATGGTTGGGGTGGTCACCACAACGTGAGAAGCTGTATTAAAGGATCACAACCTTAGGAAGGTTGAGAAGCACTGCTCTAAAGTATTGTCAGATAGTCTCAGGACAGACTGGACTGTCCTTTCCTGCACTCCCTGGGCATGCTTCCTGCCTAAAGCAACAATGAGTTAAAAGAGATCAGAGGTCACCTTCCAATAATATTGTGCAGGGTTTATGGAAGGCTAGGCACTTCATTCGTTAAATGGCTGAGATCATTAAATGTGTGATTATCTCCATAGTACTGAATCTTTTGGGGTTCTTTCCTAAATCAGAAATGACTCTAGGTATTTTTTAAAAAGAAAATTTAATACAGGAAGTTCATTAAAGGTGAAAAGAAAACCAGGAACCCAGGGAGAATATTCCGGCGACACAGAACAATCCATCAACCAAGCATCCATTTTTAACTTGGCGGGATATGCCTTGTTCCTCTAGGATGTGAGTTCTCAACTCTTCTCACAGAATACGCTCCTCTAGTGGCCTCCTACTTTGTCAGATTCTCTTCTGAAACGCATTGCATAGTAGATCTTTGTTGTAAATAAGTTTTTCCTTAAGATGGCAAAGCCTCTTTCCTTGCTGTCTAAAGGCCTTCTGGAGGCAGTTCACAGTAGTCTTTTCCTGGTGTTGCTGATGTTTGTCAATTTTCTTCAGTTCTCTGCCACTATATCCAAACCCAAGGATAGTCGTTTTACACAGAAGAAAGGCTTGCAGATGGGATTAGTAATTTAGAGATTTTAGTCAATGGCCAGAGGACTCATTGCACTTGGTCCTGAAGAGAGGCAGCATATTGTCTTGGGGAGTGTGGCGGAGCAAATTGTTGACTTCATGGCTGAGATCCAACAAAAAGAGAGCAAGGGGGCTGGAGAGATGGCTCAGAGGTTAAGAGCATTGCCTGCTCTTCCAAAGGTCTTGAGTTCAATTCCCAGCAGCCACAAGGTGGCTCACAACCATCTGTAATGGGGTCTGGTGCCCTCTTCTAGCCTGCAGGTATACACACAGACAGAATATTGTATACATAATAAATAAAAAAGTTAAAAAAAAGAGAGAGCAAGGGATAAGCCTGGGATCTCACAATTCCCTCTGAGGGCGTGTGCCCAATTGTTTGATGGCTTGCCACTGTGTATCTACCACTCAGAAAGGTCCCTCCTTCCTTCCAATAGTGCCTACCAGTACTATACCTCAACACACAGGCCCATTGCAGGCATTAAGACCCATTGAGAAGTCTGAAGGGAGCCACCTTACATAGACTCCTCCCCCTGACCAGGGTAGCCTGGCTCCAATGGTCATCCAGTAAGTGTTTCTGAGTCCTGAAGGATGGGTAGTCTCTGGGGGGCATGGCAGCTCCAGCCATCCCTGTCCACCTTCCTCTCTGTGCAGTTCTGTTTTCCCAGCTCCCCACCAGATGTGGCTTCAGGTCCACTGCCAAGTCATTCTCTCACTATGCAAGTTAAACTGGATCTCAGGTTCTGGGCATATTGTTGTAGATGTTTACTTCGTGGGCACAGGTGAGGCTGGAAGGCTGGGAACTCAGCAGAGGAGTCTACGTGGAAGCTGAGGACAAGACATGATCTCAGTGCTAAAGTCCAAGAATGCAGACATTAGTGTATGGCACAGCCTTCGATGAACTCAACTGGGTACCAATTCATGCATCTAAGTTTTCCCCTTAACGTATAGCTATCCACATTGGTTAGGGTTTTTAGGCTCAGTGAGGACGAATGAGTAGATAGAAGTCTAAGCAAAGTGTGAATTCATTCCACAGACAGTAGTTAGCTATAGAATCCATGTAGCTATAGAATCATGGACTTTTAATTTTTAAAGATATCTTTATTTCTTCTGTAAGCGTTTTGTCTGCATATATGCATGTACACTATGTGCATGTTTGATGCCCATGGAGATCAGAAGTCATCAGAACCCTTTGAACTGGAGTTATGGATGATTATGAGGTACTATGTGGATTCTGGAAATCGAAGACAGGTCCCCTGCCAGAGCAAGTGCTCTTAACCACTGAACTAGCTCGCCAGTCCTGTATGTGGCTTTAAATTGGCAAATTTGTATATCACAATTTAAATACCCCCTCTAGAGTTCAAGCTGAAATACAGTTGCCATGGTAATAGAGCAGAAGGTGGAAGTATTTTAAAAGGACTGGTAATTAGGGCCCCACATTCACACGTGAATAAAGGGCATTATGGTGGGCCTTCTAGAAGGATGACTCTGTCTCATACATGTCCTCTACAGTGTAACTGTACACCATATAGGCCAGACCACATGTGTGTGTCATGCTCTTGGACTTCATGGCTTCCAGAACTGTAAGAAAACAATCTCTGTTTTTATAAATTACATAGTTTCAGTTATTTTCTTACTGTGGCACAAATGGATATTGTGCTGTTCTGTATAGTTCTCTCTTCCTGTAATGCATTTCTCTGAATTTTGAATTATGGCCATTTTTCATACATAGATTCATTTCAGTTGCCACTTGCTTAGAAACCTCTTTCCTCACTTCCCTAATAAAGCTGTCTTGTGCTATTCCAACTTTCATTTACCATGCTGTGAACCAGTTTTAATTTTTATGCATACTAATGCCTACGAAGTTATTGGTTCCACCAATTCATGGTAATAATTGGACTTGGAAACCCTAGATGTGCATTTGTATCTTTTTCTCTGGATGGTTCCTCAATATCCCTCTATGGGCTGAGACTTCCCCGTGCCTGGGTGAAGCTCTAAGCATTTTGCAGAGTTGCTGGCAGTAGCACCTCCCTGGACACATGAGCACTCCAACATTCCTTAGACCAGTCAGTGTAGAAATTAAAATTATTTTAAACTAGGTTACTTTCCATGTGTACCATTGCCTGTAGAAACCAGAATGGCACCAGGGTTTGAGAAGTTCATCTCTATCAAGATCTTCATCCTCTTGCCTATACCTGCCTGGTCCGCTCCTGCAGTGACTGAGCCATCTCCCTGTATGTGACCATGGGTAGTATCCAGGTAAAGACTGCACTGTACATCAGTCTCTTTGGGTTCTTTGGTTCAATGCTAACTACTTTTAATTTTTCTCTTGGGCAAAGTAACTGTCATTTAGGTCCAGGAGGACAATTCATATTTATCCCCTACCTCTATAATCCCCACCTCTCCCCAAAGACATACAGAGCATCTTTAAACTACCTTTGTGATTGCTACAGTCAAATTGTATTCCCCGAAGTTCATGCACTGAAAATTTAATCTCCAAATTCATGTGTCGCTGATGTGTGGAGGTGATTAGGATTGAATGAGGTCATGAGGTGGGGTCATGTGCCTCCATTCCCAGCTGCTCCAGAGGAGAAGGATGGTTCTGATCAGGTGTGCATGTCTTCTCTCTTGCCATGTGATGCCCTGAAAAGATAGTTACCAGCTCCTGGGCAGCTATGAGAAACATGGTCTTGACTTTCCAGCCTCCAGGGGAAGAGCCAAACAGGTCTCTTCATACATTTCCTGGGCTTGGATACTTGGTTCTAGGCACTCGGGATACACTGAGACAGCGAGTGCACATTTCCCTCTGCAGCCACAGCCACTTCTGTTGATACCGTGTTCTCACTCTGGATTTCTCAATCAGCAGCTTTTTACCATCTAGCATGTCCTGCATGTTCACGGGGTCTTCTCATTGAGGCCCCCTTCACTATAGCAAACTCTCCCAACTTCTATGACTTTATTTTTGTATCATCCACTAAGTGAAAAACCACAGGTTGCAAATAAACACCCTTTGCCATGAAGTTCACTGGAGACTGAGGAAGCATTAGGCATGAAGGTCACCTGGACTTTTAGGTCTTATCCTAGCTTTATGTAGTGTGTTTTTGCTCTCTTTTGCATAAACATAAAGATAGCATAGATGCACTAATATGTTTACTATTGTGCCTGGACTCTAGGTGACAAATAATGCTTATAGAATGAATGAATTTACCTCACTGTCTACTGCTCAAGAAACATTTAGGAACATAATTACTCTCACCACAGTCTCTGTAACAGAAAAATTGTACAATAGTTTATTGCATGTACAGGTCCTCTGGAAACAGAAGCTTAGGCTATGGCAGGCCATAGGACTGCTGTTTTCAATTTAATTAGGATCAGACAGTCATGAGTAATTGAAGACATCAAGTCTGCTAAAATGTTTTATGTGTGCAATTACAATGATGGGCATTTTATTTAAGCATGTAATACTGGAGGAAAGGAAATGAGGCTTTTCTTGCTGTTCATAAACAGAGTGCTTTGGGTTAAGGATTGAGACAGGCCTCCATTAAATTCTTTAATAGCGTGTAATTAATTAATAGTAACACATGGCCCAGTGTTTCAGATTTAGGAGGCTCTAAGTTCTTCATGGAGGCACACAATAGGTTTCTTATGCTGTATATTCCAAGGACAATGTACTGGTCAATGCAGCTGGCATCTTTTTCAGATGGGAGATAAGTGCTAAAGCATATCTGGGTTGAAAGAAGGCAGCTCAGGTGCTCAGTAAACTCAGTATTTTGAAGTTCAGCGCTATCTGTGACCATGTCAGAGTAACGCTTGATCCAAACATCTGGCATGGAGAAATCCTTCTCATTTGCTAATCTTCAATGGAAGACTATATTAGTTCTCTCTAAATAACAGCAAAGAGATAAGTGATTTATGAGGGTCTTTAATGTTTTGCTCCTAGATATCGAATAGTATTTAGGCTAACTGGCCTCTTAATAGGGAACCATTAGCACTGTGTATGTAGTAAGCACACCTTTTATGTGCATACATCAGTTAATTTAATTCTCACACTGAACTCTTGAATGATCTATTGTTTCATTAAAAAAATATTCTTACACGGTACTGGAGAGAAGGTTCAGCCACTTAGGGCACTCATTCTTACAAAGGACGTGGGTTCAATTCCCAGAGCCCACATGGTGGGTCACAACCATCTGTAACTTGAGTTCCAGGAGATCTGATACCCTCTTCTTACTGTTGAGGGCATGAGGCACATAAACAGTTCACATATATGCAGGTAGGCAAAACAGTCATGCACATAAAATAAAATAAATAAGTTAAAAACCCTGTAATTCTTACAGATCTATATTGCAGGTGAAGGCTGGTTCCAGGTGGGTTGGCAGCAGGCCCAGTACACTGTGTGCACCGTCTGGCTATTGGCCTCTATGGTGTCTGACTCATGAGTTGGGCAGGGCTAAGTCCTCTGGGGTCTTGAAAGGAAAGAAGGATGCCTGGTCAGTTAGTGGAGCCTTTTGGCTGATAGCTTGTTTGGTTCTGAGCACACAGGTCTGGAAAAGACACTATGAGTCTACTTAAGGGGGCGTAACAGATATTGATGTGGGCTGATGGCATGTGTGTACATTACATAAGACAACACATCACATTAAGTGAGGCGGGTTTTGCCTTTCAGCAGATGTTAATCAAGAGACTGTCCTTCACCAGGCGCTGTGTTGAATTTTGTGGAGACTGAAGAGGTGAAGAAAGAGCGGCATTTCACTGGAGCGGCCTTTTCACACCCTGGGTTTTATGTAGCTGGCTGAGCTCTAGCTTTCAGTGTAACTATTTTTTTGGGAACTGCCTAGTTAACCCCAGCTATGCCGTTACTTTTCTAAGGTGATTTCGGGGTACCCCTTGGCACTTGTCTAGAGACAAGGGAATGAAAACTGTAATGGCAAACCGCTGTCCCTGTGAGATAAATCTGACTCTGGTAGCATTTGGAGTGGATGGGGATAAAACTGGTTATTAAATGAGCTGTGTGGATTTCAGAAGGAAAGGACAGAATGCTTAGTCCAAAGCAGTGTCTGGAGGTTACTGCTCCTTGTGAAGGAGGCAGTTTGATGTTGACCTGAGTGAGAGTCACAGTGCTGATACACAAGACAAGTGTATGCTCATCACGATGCTTGTGCAGATGGATACATGTGATTTCACAAGTTGCCAGGTGGGATACCCAGGTGACTAGGTAGCATGCTGAGGCACTCGCTTATTCTAGAACTGCAAAAGACAAGTGCTGTCCTCAAGGTCCCGCTCATATTTTCCTGGAGACAGGTGCTCTCCTGGAGGACGTTAGTGACTTGGGCACCTGTCATCGCTATTTGCTATATGTCAGACACTTGATTAGTAAGTGATGGTTCTAGTGCTGCCGGCAATGTGTGTGCCCACAGTCTGGGGAGGGAGGCACACATCCACCTGCAGTGTGCTATTTGCAGTATGTTGGAAATTGACGTCTGCTTGCTTAGCTCTCCAGTAAGTCATTCTGTTCACATGTGTTCTCAACTCACTGTCTGAAGTGATGGATGGCTTTTATTCATCCTTTTCGGAGGAGATTCGTTTATCTTTTGGGGTCCGTTGAAAAGGGATGCTTTCAGATGAAAGAAGTGTTGTGTCCTAGACAGCATTAGCTGGTTTCTGCTGCAAGAACATCTTAAAATCATCATGTGATGAATTCATGTATCAGGTGCAGATGTCACACACAGTGCTGGCCATCACTGAAGGTATTTCTAAGAACAAGGTAGTCTTCTTGAGCAAGACCATACTCATTGAGAACAGCATGGGGATATGTGTTAGGTTTGGGACCAGGGGCGAAACTGGCCAAGCACATCTCTTGCAGCCTTTCTCTCTCCCTATAACCACAGCTGTGATAAAGGAAATGAGAGCCTCTCTACCGAGAGCCTGTCTCTGGGTCTTTGGTCCTCTAACAGAATCTCAAGGATCCCTGGAGAACGGTTGGATCCCTAATCCTTCCCCAAGGAAGTTTACAGAATTCAAGTTACCAGACACTAAGACATCAGAGGACTAATGACGTCATATTGCTGTCTGTATACTGGGTTCATCTTGACCAAATGTGCCCCCTCCTCACTTTCCTCTATCCTCTAGTTCACACACTAGCATGATTCGCTTCCCCAGAGGGCAGTACCCCTGCCCCATGCTGCTAGCATGGAATCAGAGACGAGCTGGCTACAGACCTGAACCCCTTTTCCTATGAAACTTCTAAAAGGGAAGCCTATCCCTGCCACATGCGCCGGCTGATGAACCCCACACCTGAAACCTTTTGATAAGAACCTCATGCCCAGGGGTGGATGACACAGAGGGATTTTTGGGGGTGCCTTACAGGGACTTGAGTAACCTAGTTCTTTGCTGATGCCAGCAAAGTTGCCAAGGGAATAACACAAGAACCGTGCAATAAATACCCATTTATGCAGGCTTTACCTGAAGAGGTTTGTTGTTGTTGTTTTAAATATGTGGCTTGAGACAGTTTTGTTTACCTTCTCATTTGGAATAATTCTAATTAGCTTTTCTATTTTGAATAAATCGTATTTATTTTAATTTGACCAAGACAGCAGTTCCTCTGATTCATTTACTCACATTTACACCCTAGCATTTTTATTAATATTTTCTCTTCTTGGTGGGATCTCTTGCAGCATCTTGGAAGGCAGGGTTTCAGAAGGGTAGAAAAGAAAGGGCTTTGTTGTGTTCTGTTAGCAATTATAAGCAGGTGAAGTTTACAACAGGTCTGGTTAACACTTGTAAATGTTTGCCAGAGTTATCTTAGAAAGATCAAGAAGAAAAGCATTCCTAACTAACGTGACACTGAATAGGAGTCCTACTTCAGGAGGAAGTTGTGCTACTCTTATAGACTATTCCCCCCAACACACACTCCAAAAATATCTTATTCCAAGGTTCTGGCCCAGGCTACACTTATCCAGAATACTAGCAGCACCCTGAAAAAAAAGAAAAATGGTGTTCAGTTTCCCTACTTAAAGAGGCAAAGAGGTCTGTAACTTGTAAAGCTGTGTTTAGACATCAGAACGGAAATAGTAGCAGATATTTTAAAACACTCCTGCATCTGGTTTTTGTTATAGTCTTTAGAACATTAGCCTTATTATCGCAATGTTTTCGTATGTCATAATAAACCAAAAAGCAAGGAAATATTTAATTGGATAAATTACTTGGTGTTTCATTGCTGATAAGATCAGTTCACCACCAAAAGAAATGCTAACCAAACTAGTTAGGAAGTTCATGTCTCCATTTTCAAAATCAATTATAGGATGTTTAGGTTTTCTGCTCTTTTGTAGGATAGGGCAGGTTATTATCTCACTATTGTTGTGAATTGGGCATGCAGGAAATCAGAGTGGCTTTTAGGCAACATAATTCTTGGTTCAGGAAATAGCAGGTTATTGTGTGACTACAGAAAAGATTCCGAGAGCCCCAAACATTTCTTTGGCTCAAATGGTATCTATGAAAACCTGCCATTTCAATTACAGGGTATTATTCATTTGAAGGGATTTCAGTTTGTTGATCTGTCCTTCAAATTACCATGCATTAGCTATCGACAGACATTTCCTATTGTCTCCCTGGTCAGGCGTCTTGGGGCCGACTCAATGTGCAATGGTGAGCAGGACACAGCTCTGTCACCTGGTAGCTCTGCACCGTTGGGCAAGCTACTGAAATTTTCAGCTTCCTGCCTTCTATGTCTACTGAGCGCTTGGCCTGTTCCTGGATAGAGTTGCTAAGACACAGCTTCACAGGTGACTACAAGCCAGGGGCTGTGATGTGTGCTCAGAAGATGCAAAAAGAGTTGTAGATAAGTCTCTTGGTCTGTGGTGGCCAGATACCTGAGAGAAATGCTTTAAAAGAGGAAAGCTTTCTTTTGCCTCATGGTTTCTGGGTTTTTCTGTTAGTGGGTCTTTGGTCTTCATTGTTTTGTGCCCTGAGTAAGGCAGAGCCTCACAGGGTGAAAGCTAAGGTGGAGGAAGATGCTTATCTCTTGGAGTTCAGCAGGGCGGGGCACTTTAAGATGTAAACTACAAAGGCAGTCCTCCCAGTGAGTGCTTCCTCCAATGGAGAACTGGATCCCACCTCCTAGTTCCCCATTGACAGAGTTAGCCCATTATCACCTCTCAATAGCCTTTGGTGGTAGGGGAGGGACACTTCCAATCGAAATCAAGGAAGGAACTGTGGCTCTCCTCTGACTTAAAAAAATTATTTTTTATTTAAGAATATTCTACTGAAGGTGATTTACTTACATATTTTTTTGTCTTTTTTCTCAGCTTTGAAACTAGCTTGCTTCAAATCCTGCAAAAAGACTAAGTTTGAATTTGCTCATTAGCCAGGCTGGATGTGTTAATTGTGCAATGTCTCTTTAACACATCTATATACCTAGTCTTGGATAGATGCATGTGATATAACCTCTCAAGATAAAACTTTACACTGAACTCTCAGACTAGGTTAACTATAATCACAACAAGATAAACAGGTGACAAGGTGCTTGCTAGAGCCCAGGCAAGTATTCTACATAGTCCGTCCCTAGTCCTTACCTTTGCAGAGTCTACTGAATAATGCCAGAAAATGACAGTCTAAAAAGTTGCTTCATTAAGGAGTGCTTCTCATATGAACAGTGCAGTGACAGAGATCCAGTGTCTACTTCCTTCCTTCCCTACTGAATGCTTCTATTAAAACAACAACAACAACAAAAACAAAAACAGTAGAAGTAAGTGCAGACATTATGTGTGCCCTCTCCCTGCATTAGAACACCTAAGTAGACAATGAGTGAACTCTAAACTGCTGTTTTGTATACATTGTCGCTATTAAGCAGAAACAGATGCTGGTATAAAGCATGTATTTGTTTCTTCGCTATGGCTCATTGGGTGTTGAGCGTCTGAAGTGTGTTTGTTGTGCAAGTGACTTGGTAGTGGAGCCACCGTCCCTTCAATCTGTAGCGAGACTCCTTCTCTTCTTTCCTTCATCCAGTTCTTAATTTTGCTTATATTCATTTTCTACACTTGAGTTTGCCAATGCTATGTACTCTGTCAAGTATTTGAGAGCAGGTCATCATAGTACCCTCTGATAGCCTAGAACAAGGGCTATCACGCCTTAAAAGGTGGCTTGTGACATCCGTCACGAAGGCTTCAATTAGGATTTGTCATGGCAGTCAGCTTTCTACCACTGCAATGAAATAAGCAACGGAGATAATCAACTTATAATCAATCAGTAAAGGTTTATCTTGGCTGGTGGTTTCAGAGGTTTCAGTCCAGGGTTGGCTGACTTTGTTTCTTTTGGCCCTGGGATGATGCAGCATTTGGTGAGAGAGTGTGGTAGAAGAAAGTGCTCAGTAATGAAAGCAGGGAGGGAAGAAGAACAGGAAGGTATAGGGTCCTTGAACTGAACTCCCATCAATTAGATCCCGCTTCCTAAAGTTTCCACCAACTCCAGATAGATACTATGCTTTCAACAGGCAGGCCCTTAAGGACGCTAATCCAAACTGTAACAGCTGTACACTCATGAGAGTTCTCCAGGATTCCATTCCAGGGTCCCAGACCTCACAGGAACAAGACCAGAGTATGGGAATATGTATTCAGGACTACATGCAGGCTTATGTCTTTGGGTTGTCTTTGTTTCTATCTTCCATAGAAGTCTGTCCAGCTCTTAATCTGGACTCCTTTGGAACATATAAATGAATGTCACCATCAAATATCAACCTTTTCACCCTTGTCACAGCATTCCTGGGACACGTGGTATGTGCGAAAACAAAAACTGTTTGAATGCAAGGGGAGCTGGACAAATTCTTCTCCGGCTGTCAGTGGGAATGTCCTTACTCTTACTGTATGCTTGCCCAGATCCTTCACCAATCATGAAGCAAGCGTTGGCTCTCTGCCTGGAGGATTGGCAGCAGAAGGCTCCTCTGAGTATGCATTTCAGCTGGAAGGGTCCACCTCACCCCAGGCTCTCCCTTTTTGCTTGTGGATATGGCTAACATCTCCATGAATGCTCACTGTAGGTTCCATCCTATCCCCTTACCAAGTCCTGGGACGGCTCTGTATGGTTCCACTCTAGAATGTTCTGTGAGATCATCTGGCACTTCTGCCATACTTAGTAACCCCTAAATTCTTATTCTACATTACTTTCCCTGTCTCTGTACTGGCTTCCCTTCAATTTCTGGTCCTGAACATATGTGTATTAAAGCATCCATTTCCAACTCTATGTCTTGAGGGGTCTCTTTTCATGGTTAGATTGGTAATTTAGTAGCTCTTACATGCTAACAATTCATCTTCTGTTGCCAAGGGCAAACAGTAGTAGTGGACTCCTGGGAACCCTGTCAGGGAGGCATGACAGATTGCAATTACAAAAACACAGAGCCTTACCCAGAGGATAAGTGAAGGCTGAGTTCTGACCCTTGTTTTGCTGACCAAAGAGGAATGAATGTTCTAGCTTAGAATTGCATGACCTAGGATATTAAGGTGGTCAATCATAAGGTGACTGGGCCATGCAGAAAACAGCATAGTGTTTTAGGAATATATGTTAGTGATAAATAATTTCTGAAAGAAGATGCCTACCTGTGTCTAATACCCTCTGCAGAATCCTCTTTGCCTTCCTCAAGGCCCCTTGTGCTGCTTTTCAAACTTCTCCATAGGAACTTCCTTTCACCTTCCTCAGAAGATTCTTCCTTCCCACCTTCTTCATCCTTCTTGAGCATTTTCCCTTCAGTTCACACATCTAGCATCATCATTGCCGGATCAGTGTAGCAGATCCTGTTGCGGGCCAGTGTCTGGGAGAGGACTGACTGCATTGATCTCCATGGAGTATCTGGTCCATATAGGACTAAATGCTTGAGATGAGCCATAGCTGTCTCCTCATGTCCTGAAAGCTAGAAGGAGGCCAAGTCTGGCTCTTGGAGCCTTAGAGGCTGCATAAGCAAGCAGAGGTGAGCCAGAGCAGACTCTGATCAGAACCAGCAGGGTGGGGATCACCTACTTTGCAGCTGCTCCCCCTCCTTCCATGGTGATTTGCTAGCTGTTTCTACTACCGGCTAGTTATTTATTTATCACCAGACTCCTGGGACAGCTAGGCATGTTCAGGAAGGAAAGTTGCACTATCAACCCTTTCACGAAAACAATGCTTTCCAACACTTGGCTAGTCCATCTTATCAAACCCAGAGCAGTGCCAAGGTGTTGCCGGGGCTGCAAATGGCAGGGGTCGGTCTATCACTGCAGCATATGCTATTCA
The DNA here is from genome assembly GCA_001685095.1 of Ellobius talpinus. Lineage (NCBI taxonomy): Eukaryota > Metazoa > Chordata > Mammalia > Rodentia > Cricetidae > Ellobius > Ellobius talpinus. The sequence goes on along the minus strand of LOJH01000305.1, from coordinate 47,093 downwards.
TCAAATATTCAGCAGCTGCGGCATTTACAGAGGCTTTGTATAGGCTGCACATGGACTGCAGGGAATGAGGAGCCGAGCCTCTGAAAACTGGGTGTGGTAGAGCTTTGTGCTGGGAAAGGGGAGGCCGGCTAGTTGGAAGGGTGAGTGATTGGTGAGTGGTTGCCTGGGAAATTTAAAAATATTTGTGGTTCAGAGATTTGCTCACTTTTTGGTGTGTATAATATTCTGACACAAATGAATGTACAAAACCCTGTACATCTATGTGACAATTTAGTGCAGGAACATGGGAATATGTTAATTATTGGAGCTGGGTGCAATGTCAGTTTGTTCAGTATCTGACTAATATGTTTGAGGCATCTATATTTTCCAACTAACATGTAGGGAACTAAAACTTCAACAACAACAAAAAGGAAATAGAAGCAGCCATCATATTCTACAAATTCACTGTGCAGTGAGTGACCTTAGGGTTATTATGTTTAACTATAGAAGACACTTTGAAGTCTAAATACATCTAAATTATCATTATTCACAGATAATGAATATTTGTGATAGTGATAATGAATAATCTGTATTTGTGAATTCATCTCGCTGCTAAATTTAGATTGCAACCTTCAAATCAATATCCAAAGTGTCCTCAGAGTCACTTCCAGGTGTGACCACAGAAATTTGAGTTGCCTGATGCTTTTGTTGGGAAATGGGGGTCTGGCTAAGTGGAAGGAGAGAAGAGATTGGGAACAGTGGCCAGAGAAATTAAAAATATTTGTGGTATTTATATTTTGGTATTGTTGAGGTGCTAAAAGGTGAAACCCTATTTTCTTAAATCCCACATTTTTCACATTGTTGTATTTTTTAGATAATTTCATTATTTTAAGATGACCCCCCATATGAGGTACTGCCAACCATTGCTCCTGGGTATAAGTAGGCTATGATTTGCCTTTGTCTTCAGCTTGCATAACAATGCTATGAGTCAAATGATGTTATTGAATCAACAACAAGTCTTAAATAAGGTTCCTTTAAACAAAGGCATACATACAATGGCTGCTTTCTAAGTATTGCCAGGTCAGTGAAATATAGCCCGAGCTTTGTGAAACTAGTTCCCCTCTAACAACCACTGAGTGTCCTCCAAGTCTGTTCACAGTGGCGCCGTGAGCATCTGTGTACTCTATAAGTCAGCTGGATTTGTTTTCTGTTAGAAGATGAGGGTTGGTTAAACTCAAATAAAAGACAGAAGGGGGAGAGGGAACCTTCATATTACTTGCCAAATGTCTGCAATTTTCTCCAAGATGGGCTGTGTTGTAGCAAAGTGGAGAGGAACATGCCTTGGGAGACTCTCCATCGAATGTTACCTGCTTTCTATTTAGTGATGGGCTCTATTTATCATGCATTTAGTAGTGTCTTCTAAGATTATGTTATGGAGATATCAAATGTTAAACTTAAGAATCAGGTCTAAATGAGGTATCATGGCAAAGTTGACGCGTACAGGGAGCTTTGAAAGACACGTTCATTTGTCTCTGTTAAATTTGTTTTGGTTCTGATTTTCACTGTATATATAAATGGTATGTGGCATTGTGAGAGGATGCTTTCCCACAAGAACACATTGTAGGTTATGATAGTTACTTTTCTATTGCTGTGATACATCAGCATGACCAAGGCAACTTATAAAGAATTTAGTTGGGCTGTGGTGCTAGAGGGCTAGAATGTTTGATAGCTGAATGATAGCAGGATGGTGAGGGCTGCATTGCTTCTGAAAGAGCACATCTGGATCCACAAACAGGAAGCAGAGAGCATGCTGGGAATGGTGTTGGCTTTGGGAACCACAAGGCTGCCCCCAGGGAAACTTCTCCCAAACAGTTTCATCAACTAAGGACTAAGTATTTAAATATATGAATTTATAGGGTCATTCTCCTTAAAACTGCTGTATAGGTGTACCTCATCCCCCACCGTAACCACCTAAGTCTACCTCTTCTCCCACCGTAATACATCCCTCTCTTTTTTATCCATGCTATTAGCTCCCTTCCACACTGTTGCTTCTACATTCGCATCATATATACATATGCGAATTTATGTATATAATATCTATAATCATAATAAAAGGAAATATATTCTAAATGTCTGTAGGGGGGTCTCGGCTCCCTTTGCAGACAGTAGAGTTACAAGGCACAAGAGACAAGAAGGAAGTTTGTCACAACATGACTCAATGGCTGGTGTTGGTTCAAACTTTGGGAGTCTGACACCAACTGTTTTTTTGCATAGTTAAGCACGGTATGGTTTGTTGGAATTTATTCAGGCAATGATGACTTCAGTCCAACCTGTACAATGAAGCAAACATCAATCTCCTTGAGGAACAAAGAAAGCTAAATACAGATCAAATGTGTGACATCAAAACTCTTTGTAAAGTCCATAAAAATAGATTCTATAGATTGACGGAGAAAAAACAGTTTTACAATTGACTGGAAAAAAAACAAATTTATGATAAGAATCTGAAGGAGTATCCAGGACCAAAACAGTCACTAGCCACACAGTTAATGTAAAGGTCGCAGGATAGAGCAGATTTGGACAGAAAGCGGGTTTTGCATTCCCTCCCTTGAAGGAACAACTCTGTGTGCTTAATATTCCAGGTTCCCCTGGTGCACGTCTCTGAGCACAAAGACAGCTATGCCCCCTACATGTGTCTTTCTGAGGCTGGCTTAATTCACTTAATATGATTATCTTCAGTTACACCCATTTTTCTGCAAATGACTTCCCCTCATTATTCTTAATGGTTGAAAAAAGTCCTATTGTATGTTTATGGTGCTACATTTTCCTTATCCATTCCTGTTATTGGACACCTAGGTTGTGACCAGTGCTGCAGGAAATGCAAGTGTCTTTGTAGCATGCTGACTTGGAGTCCTTTGGCAAATACTAAGGAATCATATGACCATGCCTTATGTAGATCTGTTTTCAGTATCTTAAGGAACACCATACTATTTCCCACCATGGCTGGACTAGTTGACATTCCCACCAGCAGTGTCTAAGCTTCCCCCCCGCACCTGCTCCAGTATTTCTTATATTTATTTGACTAATGACTTCTATTGTAGATGGGGTGACATAGAATATCAATATAATTTTAATTCACATTTCTCTGATGTCTAATGAAGTGGAACAATTTCTCAAAGCTTATTGGATGTTTGAGAATTTGAGAATATCCTGTTCTTGTCATTTGACTGGGTTGCTTGAATTTTTTATTTAGTGTTTTAGTTCTTTGTATATTTTAAACATTAGTCCTCTGTCATATGCACAGGTGGCAAAGATTTTTCTCCCATTCTCTGGTCATTTGGTTAACTGTTTCCTTTGCCATGCAGAAGATCTAGCACTTCATAAAGACCCATTTGTCAATTTTGGCTCTTATTTCCTGAGCAATCATTATCATATTCAAAAAGTCCTTGTGTATGTCTTTCTCTCAAAGTGTTCTCCTTATCTTTTCCTTGAATAGTTTAAGAGGTCTGGTTCTTGAGTTGAGGCCTTTATTTCCTTTGGACTCATTTTTTTTGTATCAGGAGGGAATTCCAGTGAGTACTGAAGTTTGCCCACATTTAATTTCCAATTGCTTTAAATACCCCTAACCCCAAAAGGTAGGAATAAGACAAAAAACTGCATTAACATGATACAAAGAAATGAACATACCAATTGAAGGTCACAGGCTACATCCATAGTTACAGGTTCTGTTGCTAGAACAAGTCATACTCACACCCTAGACTAAAACATTCTGTAGGCAAACCACTCCTAGGGTGGAATCCAGTGTTATTTCCATAAAGGAACTGGACCCTTGGTTGGATTTTTAGAATTTTGTTTGAAGTAGAAACATATCTACTTCTCTATTCCTGAACTACANTTAACATGATACAAAGAAATGAACATACCAATTGAAGGTCACAGGCTACATCCATAGTTACAGGTTCTGTTGCTAGAACAAGTCATACTCACACCCTAGACTAAAACATTCTGTAGGCAAACCACTCCTAGGGTGGAATCCAGTGTTATTTCCATAAAGGAACTGGACCCTTGGTTGGATTTTTAGAATTTTGTTTGAAGTAGAAACATATCTACTTCTCTATTCCTGAACTACAAGGTCTGGATATTAGCCACACCTGCTGAAAATAACCTTGAGAGAGCAGAACTCTCTGAACTAAATCTAGGTGGGACCTTTGAGGGAGAAACACAATAACCTCGAAGGACTAGAGGTAAGTTCCAACTCTCTGACCTTTGATTAACTTGGAAATAGGTTCACATTTTCAGGCATACACATGTAACAGAAAATTAACTAACACAATACATGTGTGGCTTTCTGTACCATTGTCAGGTAATTACCTAGTTGGAAGGAAGAATAGGTCTCAAGAGTCCTCCCATATATCAGTGTATTTACTGACTATGAGGAGTACAGATTACAAAACACAATTTTCAAGTACTTCTTTCTCTAAAAGAGAAAGGATTATTATGCAGGGTGAGAAATAAGGATCTGACTCCACTCTTCTGCATTTAGACATCCAGCTTTTCCTAGTACCATTTGTTGGGGATGCTACCTTTTCCCAATGTGTATTTATGTCATTCTTGCTAAAAAATAAATATGTTGCTATAATTGCATGGCTTTCTATCTGGGTCCCTTCTTTCTTCTCCTGACCTATGTGTTTGTTTTTACACTAGCGCTATGCTGTTTCTACCTCTGTGGTTTTGTAGTATACCTTGGAATGAAGAACCACCTTCCACATTTTTTATTTGACTCAAGACTATTTGGCTATTTGGGACTCCTGTTCTTCCCTATGAATTTTAAGATTTTTTTTTCTATTTCCGTAAGGAAAGGCACTGGGATTTTGATGAGGATTGAATTTAATTTTCAGATTGCTTTTGGTTGTATAAGTGATTTTCACAATTTAACTCTTCTAATCCATCAGTAATGGAATGCTTTTGATCTTCTGTTTGTCTTCAGTTTCTTTCATGTTTCAAGGTTATCATAATAGAAGTCTTTTACTGCCTTGATTAGGTTTATTTCAAGGTATTTTTAATTATTTAAGAATTTCATATGTGTGTGTCTACCGCTTTGTTTAAGCAAACTCCAACTCCTCCCTTACCCTTCCTACTACTATTCCCTCATAATTCATGTGTTCTGTTTTTTGGATCCATTGAGCCCACTTACTGCTGCCATTATGTATGTGAGCATAGGGCCATCTACTGTATAATGGTCATTCTCTCAGGGCCTCATCCTTGAAGAATTGAGTCAGTCTTCCTCTTGAGTGCCCATAAGTTGACAATACTTCCTCAGTTGGGGTTGGGTTTCCTAATCACTTCCTTCCTCCATGCTGGGATTTTGAGTGTCGTTGTCTTGTGCATGCTATCATAACCACTTAGAGTTCATTTCGATTGGAGGACACTGTTTACTATGTTCATCTACCTCCTTAGTTCTTACCAGTTTTCTTCTCCCCTTTTCACTGATTCCTGAACCTTGGGAGAATGGGGTATGAGATAGATGTCCCATTTGTTTTAAGGTATTTTTCAAGGCAGTTTGAGTGAGGTTGATCATTGGATTTCTTTCTTGGCTTTCTTATTTCTTATATATAGGAAGAAGGCTAGTTCTCTGATTTTTGCTTAGTACTTTTGTTACTAGTTTATAAGAAGGCATTGTTTTTTGTGTTTATTAGATCAGGAGTTTTCTGGTGGAGCCTTTAAGGGTATATATAAAATTTTCTTATCTGTAGATAAGCGTTCGTTGATTTCTTTCTTTCCAAATTGCATCTCCTTTTTCTCATTCTCTTATTGTTTAGCTATAAATTGAAGCACTATATTGACTAAGAGTGAAAAGATGTATACCTTATCTTGTTGCTCATTTTGGCAGAAATACTTTGATTTTTTTCGCCATTTAATAGAATGCTAGCTATAGGTTTGATGGATATAGAATTTATTTTGCTGAGATCACTTTCTCTAGTCCTAGTCCCTGCAGGGCTTTTATCACAGTGAGATGATAGATTTTTGTTCAAAGAATCTTTTATGTACCTGTTGAGAAGATCGTGTGATTACTATTCTTGAATCTATTTCTATAATTTATTAATATTAAATGTTTGTATTCGTTTGTACTGAACCATGCCTGTGTCTCTGGCATGGTTCCAATATGATCATAATGAATGAAATGTTGTTAAATGGTCTTGAATTTGGTTTGCAAGTATTGTACTAAGGATTTATGCATCTATATTCCTCAGGAAGATCATGTGTTTTTTTTTTGTGTGTGTGTGTATTGGGGTAATAAATGCCCTTTCTGTTTTGTGGAATAATTTGAGACTCACTAGTGTTCTTCTTTAGAGGTTTGGTGGAATTCAACAGTGAGTCCACTGTTATGTTTTTATGTTGTATGTTATTGGGATTTTTTATTATTCTTACATCAATGCTGCTTGTTGTATATCTGCTTGAAATGTCGATCTCATCTTGGTTTAGTTTTGTTAGTCAGATGAACCCAAATATTCACCCATTTGATTTAGGTTTTCTGCTTAAGTAGTCTATGTCCTCAGGGTGTGTCTTCGTAATTGTCTGGATTTCACTGTTGTAATGTTTTCCTTTTCACTTCAGACTTTAACTTGGATGTTCCCTCTCTTGCTTACTGGTGGTTAAGGATTTGCAGGGTTTTTTTTCATCTTTTCAAAAATCCAGTTCTGTGTTTTATCAAATATTTTTTAAAAATTTAATTTCTGGTTCATTACTTTTTGCCCTGTTATCTAAGGATTTCTGTCTGCTGGTGTAGGTAGAGACTGCTTATTCAATCTTGGCTTCCCAGACATGAAATAATCACACAAAAACTGTATTAATTAAAACACTGCTTGGCCAATCACTTAGGCATATTGCTAGGTAGTTCTTATCTCTCAAATTAACCCATCTCTATTAATCTGTGCATCACCACTAGGTCGTGGCTTACTGGCAAGGGTCCGGCAGGCTCCTGCAGGCGTCTTTCTCCTTCAGGGGCTACATGTCATCTCTCGCTCTACTTCCTTTTTCCCAGCATTCAGTCTAGTTTTCCCAACTAGCTCTTTCTGCCTTGCTGATAGGCCAAAACAGCTTTATTCATTAACCAATGGATCATAGCATACATAGGAGAATCCCACATCATGCTGGTTTTGAGAGGGTTTATTCTTGATTTTTTCAAGTTACTTATTTGAGTTTTGTCTGATTTTTTTAACTGTAGGAATTTCTACTCAACTTCCCACGTAACGTTACTTTTACTATATCTCAGAGCTTTTGGTGTGCTATATTTTAATTTTTATTGGATTTTTAGGTTATTTTAAAATTGTTTTTGAACACTTTTGAGTGATATATCCATCATCCAATAGTGTATTTTTCAATTCCTTTGAGTTTCTGTATTTTTTTGTAGTTACTTTTTTTTATTTTGATTCTATTGTGGTCATATAGAAAACAAGAAATTCCTCAGTTTTTCTATAGTTGCTAAGATTTGCTTTGTGTTCTATTATATGATATATTTTAGAGAAAGTTCCATGGACTGCTGAGAAGAATGTGTATTCTCCAGGGTTTAGATAAACTGTCCTGTAGATATATGTTAAGCTTCTGGGATCAAATTGTCATTTAGTTCAAATGTTTCTCTGTTTGTTGTTGTTGGAATGAGCTTATATTGGTGAGAGTGGAGTACTGAATTCACCTATTATTGTGTGGGTGTTAATCTGTGTCTTTGCATCTAAGAGTATGTATTTTATAATAGTAGGTACATATGTTTAGAATTGTATGTTCTCTTCATGATTGTTCTTTTAATCACCATGAAGTGACCTTTATCTCTTTTGACTAATTTTCATTTGAACTCTATTTTGTCAAACACTGAAACAATGACACCTCGTTTCCTAATTCTATTTGCTTAGATACTTTCCTCCTTATTTTCATCCTAGGATTGTATCTGTTTTGGAAAGTGAAATGCATTTCTTGGATGCTAATCTGTGTCTTTTGATCGGAGATTTAGATACTAATATTCAGAGCTATTGAAAGACTTGCATTAATTCCTCTGATTTTGTTGTGCTTAGTGTTTTCCAATTCCTTACTGTTTAGCTACTTTTCTAGTATGTGTGTGTGTGTTTTGTAGCTTCATAATTGGGTTTATCTTTGACTTCAGTCTGAAGGGTTCTTCAAATATCTTCTGTAGAGATGGTTTTGTGGTCATAGATTCCTTTATCTTGTTTTATTATGAAAAACATTTCTTTTCCTTTCTCCTTTAATTGTGATGGATAGTTCTGCTATGTGTCATGGCAGTCTCAGTTGGAAGTTGTGTTTCGGAAGTATATCATTCCAAGCTTTCCTAACTTTTAAAGTTTCTGTTGAGTCTTACACTGTTTTATATTTGTGACTTGGCATTTCTCTTTGGAACATTTCAGTGTAATTTTCTTCAATATTTTTAATGCTTTCAGTATACTGCCATGTGGGTAAGTTCTGTTTTTTTTTATATTCTTAATGTCCCACTGTAGTCGGATGGGTACCCCTTTTCTAGATTGGAAGAAAATTCTGGTGTGATTTTATTGAAAATATTTATGGTTTTAACATGAAATTCTGCTTTTATGCCCATGATGCATAGACTTGGACTTTTTATCTCATCACACAGATCTGAAATGTCCTCATTGTGCCTTCTTCCTTATTATGCCATCACATGAATATTCTAATTCCTTTCCCTTGCTTCAGGTCCTAATATTCTGTCCTTCATTCTCTTGGTTAGACTTTCTTCCAAGCTTTTAAATATACATATTTAATTTTATGTGTAGGAGGGTTTTACCTGAATGCATGCCTCATTTCTGCAGAGGCCAGAAGAGGGCTTCAGATCCCTTGGGACTGGAAAATACAATCAGTTGAGAGCCTCCACGTGGGTGGTGGGAACTGAACCAGGACTTCTGGAAGAGCAAACCTGCTCTCAATTGTGGAGCATCTCTTGAGTCCCTCTCCCTGGTCTTTTAAATTTAAACTTAATTTAAGTTTTGTCTTACTGAATTTTTCTTTTCCAGTATATTTTTTCAGTATTTCTCTCCATGAATTTCATTTTCTTGTCATGCATAGACTTTCTTATTTCATTCAGCTATTTGTTTGTATTGCTTTAGAGTCTTTTAGGAGTTTATGTCTTCTTTGATTTTTCTGAACACATTCATAATCACTATTTTGAGTTCTTTGGGATTTCATCTAATTCACTCTCACTGGATGGCATTGCCATGGCGTTAGTAATTTCTTTTAGTTGATTATTTGGGAATTCCCCCATCATGTGCCCCTAGTTGTCCATGTCTAGTCCTTCCCACTGTGACCCATTCACAACAACAACAACAACAACAAAGCCACTTCCATTTTTGTGGTCTATATATTCACTGGAGCCTGCTCAAAGTCCTAGTGTGCAGCCCCCCCAAGGGAGGATGAGTCTTTCTCAGTCTGTATCCATGCCAGAGCCATCAGCTGAGCAGAGCCTTGCAGTGGCCAGAGCAGTAGGAGGCCAGCTCTCCGGTGTCCACACCACTGCTGGCACCACAGTGATGTGGGCTGGTGAAGGGCAGGGCTGGCTTTTCCATGCCCATGCCATGCTAGTTTGGTGTTCAGGCTATGAGGCTCAGCTCCTGGATGTAGGTTAATGTCTGATTGCTGGTGGCAGCCTTAACTCTTCCAACATTGCTTCCCAGGCTCCCACATGCATAGGCAGCCTTTTGTGGACCAGGTAGCAAATGTCTGGGAACTCCTTCAGTGGTTGAGCTGTAAATGCTGCTCTTGTCTCTGAGTGATCCTTTGTGAGGTTGAGATGGGGTCACAGATGCTGGCATCTGTCTGTAGGCTGTCTGTCCTTCCCAAGGTTAGAACCTGTGTTTCCCTGAAGACTCTGGTTCTGATTGGTTTTCCAACGTGCCTTTTCTGTGCATGGTTCTGATGTCAGGGTCCTTCCCCTTAGTCTAGAGGTGTTTTGCTCTCCAGCTGTCACTATATAGTGCTGCATGTTTGCTCTAAGCTTCCTGAGAGTGTAGGACACCAAATGACTGCGACTGCGCAGCTGCCAACACAGCAGTGGCAGCCTGCCATTGTTCCAGCTTTTTAAATACATACATATTATGGCTTCTGGTTTTGCATTTTTATTGGATTCTTCTATGTGCTGATGTATATGGGATTCTTCTATGTGCAGATGTATGTGTCTCTGCATCTATATGTTACTTGTGGTTTTTTTCACTCTTTTTCTTCTATTTGTTTTGTCCTGTTCTGACTTGTTTTTGTTTTAACTTATTTTACTTTATTATTACTATTTAGTTACCTGTTTGTTTTCTAATGAGAGATAGAAAACGTGTGGATCTTGGAGGAAAAAGAGATGGGGAAGAACTGAGAATGAGTTGGGAGAGGGGAAACTGTAATCAGAATATATTATATGAAAAAAATCCATTTCAGTAAGAGAAAGGAGGAGGAGGAGGAAAGCAAGCAAACTGAGCAAGCCTGTAAGCTGCATTCATCCACAGCCTCTGCTTCAATTCCTGCCTCCCTGCTTGAGTTCCTGCCTGGGCTTCCTCTCACAGTGCACCATAAGCTGTAAGATGAAACAAACCCTGTCCTTCCCAAGTTAAAAAAATCAAACAAATAAAAAGATAGGGCTGCTGCTGCCAAGTGCCTAGAGGAGAGGTTTTCCTGTCGGCATTTCCCTTCCTTCGGATGGCGTTTTAAAAATGTTTGCTCCTAAGCATGCAGGGAGAAGCTGCAGAGGTTCTCTGTCTTAAGCATGGGACTGGTCCCTCCCTCCCTTCCACTGGGTGCAGGGAGCTCTCAGATTGCACCAGTCTTCCAGAGATGAACTGTGTTTCTTTTGTTCTTCTTCTTAAATTTCCATCTTTGACTTTGCTGTCAGACTAGAGATTTTTGTCTGATTTTTCTCAGTTTATCCCTGGAGATTCTAGCAGGTCTTATCTGCCATCCATCAGATTAAATCGTCTATCTGTTCTTATAGTTTTAAGGCTTAAATTATTAGTTATTTAATGCGAATGAGATTGTGCTGGTTTGAATTAGAATGGCCCAAATAGGCTCATGTATTTGAATATTTGGTTCCCAATCAGCAGAAGTGTTTGGGAGGGATTAGAAGGTGTGGCCTTGTTGGAGGAGGTATATCATTGGGGTCAGGCTTGAGGTTTCAAAAGACTCCTGCCATTTCCAGTTATATTTCTGCCTCATATTTGTGGGTTGAGATGTGAACTCTCAGTTACTGCTCCAGTGCCATGTCTGCCTGCCTGCCCATTGCCCCCATATGATGGTCATGGACTCTATCTCCCTGGAACTGTAAGACCACAATAAACCATTTCTTCTATAAGTTGATATGGTCGTGGTATCTCCTCATAGTATAGAAGAGTAAGTAGGACACAGTTTTATTTTTGCATCTCACAAAGGTGACTTACTTTTACTATTTCTACAATGTGTAATGGTTGCCCAAAGAATAGTTGGTGAATGGAGGCCTACCTAGGTACAGTTTCCCCACATTTCTATATCTTTGTTGTTGTTGTTGTTGTTGTTCTTATGGTTTTGGAGATATGTAAGTGATCTACCACTGAGGTGTGTCCCTAGCCCACTTTTTTACTTTTTATTTTGAGACAATGTCTGCTAAATTGCCCATGCTACCCTTGAGTTTGTAATTCTCCGTCAGCCTCCAATTAGCTAGAATTACAGGTCTGTACCATCAGGCCCAGCTCCAATTTTTGAATTATAAAGCATGAAAAGATGTGACAGGAATGTGAGCAGGACTCTTGGAAAACACCACTATTAATACATTGGTGAGGTCATTTTCACTTACAGTAAGGTTCTGTTCAGGAAGTGTGTGCAATATTCTGGATGGTTTCTGGAGAAGATGGATACGTCTACCCAGCAAATTTCATGACATTTTCTTATGTTCAGTTCTTGTTTACGCTATAGATTCAATCTCTCTTTCAATCATTTTTATCTCTTACATGCAGAAAAAATCTCCAAAATAGCTCATAAATTATACAGTCTGTAATACAGTTTTCTACATAATAATTTAGATTGCCAGACAAAATAACATATGGTCCACTAAACTTGAGTTTTGGATTCCAAACTATTAACTTTTAGTGTAATGATGTCACAAATTTCATGGAGCATAGCAAGTAATAATTTAATGTTATAAAATTATAATTATTTTAGACAACATGCTCTATATTTTTTCTCTGATTTCTCTTTGTGTGAGTGTGCATGCGTGCGTGTGTGTGTGTGCATGTGTGTGTGAGCGTGCGCATGCATAGGGGAAAGAGGTTCCTTCATTTTCAAATCATCGTTTGTTTGGCTTAGTCTGGGCTTCAGGAGAGTAATATTTGCAGGCATGACTCTTTAACCTGGTACAAGATACCTGTCCAGACCAGCAGCTCTTCATTCTACAGATGCCATATGCCAGCTCCAAGGCACACTAAGACAGTTTGATCAGGCTGTGGGACACTTAGCTCATTAAACTTGGAACATCCTTTCCCTGCTGTTTATGCTAAAACAGTGCTTTAGCTAAACTATGTTCGGTGTCCAAGTTTCCTGATAAAACTTCTCATTTCTTGAGAAATTCTTCCTCTCAGAAGTGTTTTCTTTTTCTTGTGTAATTCAGCTGGATTTAGGGGGTCGGTAGGTTCCTGAGATATTTGATAAGCCTGAAGTACTTGGTGGCATTTGCCAAAGTACTCAGAGTTCTATAGGCTTCATTTGCAGCATCTGTTTGTCTGCTTAGCACAGCTGAGCAAATTAGCTGTCGAGCAGGCTTGTTCTAGGGGTGACAGCGGATGTGCTTCTAGTGGACGGAGAGCCTCTTCTTGGATGACTGATGAAATGTCACCCACCCAACAGGCCACCTTGCTTCACATTGCAGTCCTTCCTTCTGCTTCGCCCTGAGCTAGTTAGCCTTAGGCAGATTTGCTCAGGCATCCTTGTTCTATATGGGGAGTACTGACTTTGGATTCATCCTTTTGTGAGCCTTAGGATGCTTACACTGGCAGATCAGCCAGACTTCCTCTGCCCACCCTGGCTGTCTCAAACATGGTCGCCAGGGTCAGTAGGATTCTGTGTGAAAAGTGCCTAGGGCCAGGCCCCAGGAAGCAGGAATGCAAGTGTGAACTGCTGGCACTGCCTCTCTGAGCATGCCCATGCCTCCTGGCTGGGAGGATGGGGGATGGGCTGAGATCTAAGTGGGTCATATCTCAGTATCACTCTCAGGAAGGACCACAGTCATGCTCGGTTGACTTTAATTCCTAATTCTGAGGAAGGGTGGCTTGAACATGTCCTTTATTGCCTTCCTCAGACTTCTGTGGAGGGCCAGCATCTTTAGCAGAGAGGTGTAAAATACTGGGCAATGGCGTAAAATGAGAGTAGTTAGTTACAAATGCTAGTGGCTCAGCAGCTCAGGGGAATGGATCTCTAGACAGCAGCTGGGTCACAGCTGTCATGGGCACCGTCAATGGCATGCTCTGCTCAGTCTTAGGTGACATTTTTAATATAGCTGGATTATGCATTATGGTTATTAAGTGAGTGGATGCTATTATTTTGGGGGCATTGGGTTAAAAAAACTAACAATTTGATTAATTCCTCATAGACTTCTTCACTCAGCTTTCTAAACTGGTATAGCACTTACATTTTTAAATAAGAAGCTGTAAAGAGTTTGTTGTGTTTTCCCACATTAAGACAACCCATACCATTGACGCGGTGGAACAACGGGAGTGGATTTAGTCTAAGCACCGAAGACCACAGATGTGGGGAGATAATGTGCTAAGATAAACAATGACTAACATAGCTGTTTCCTCCAGTCCCGGCTATTTAGTTTAAAACCCACTGACCTTTGGAAACAATGGACGTGGCTGTCTGACACACAGGATGGATTCCATAATGCTGCTTTTGCTTTGAAATCATGTCTTTGTCTATTCATGATCTCAGGGCCGCACTGCCAAGGTCATCCCCTGCTCTGATCTGCAAGGACTTCCACAGTTTCTGAACTTGGCCTTTGATGGCGATTTCTCTCAGTGTTACGGTTTGTGGTTGCCTTTGGAGAAGTCAGGACCCGTGTTGTCCACTCTACCTGTGCCCGGAGGGTTGCATCTCTGGATTCCAGACCTTGCACGTTTTTTGGTACACCTCCCTGTTTGGAGTCTCAAGCAAGTTGCTCTAAAATTTGGCTGTTGCTTCTAACAGTGTGACTGGATGCCAAACCAGTCAGGAATTGAGGTGTAGAGCTTGTTCTGTTCTCTACCTGCCTGGGTCTTGGTGCTTCAGTTCCTGCTGACGCCTTTGCTAGGCAAAGGATTTCGTCTCCACCAGAGGGAGCCACTTTGCCCAAAACAGTTCAGCTGTGGTGTTTCAAGATCCTTTACTTGTCTTGACAGTCCTTTACTTGTCTCCTTCATTATTGTCAGAAGGAAAAGAAATGAATTTCAATGATCCTTTTTTGTGGACAGCATCTAGGGTTGTGACTGTGAAGAAATAAGATTATTTTTTCAAAAAGGAGACTAATAGAATTCAGTTGTCAGGAAAGCTATTAGAAAGAAAAGTGATTCTTCTGCCAGAAGTGACTTAAAGACAAAATGAAGATGCGGAAGAGTGGGAGGAACGAACTCAAGAGGGAAATGACTGCTCCAATTGTATTAACCAGTAGACGTGGAGGTGCCTAGGCGATAGTGAACTGTGTTTTCTATATGAACAACCCCCAGAAATTGCACGGCATTCCAGATCCCAGATTGTCACATTGTCAACGAATAGTCAGAAAAATACTGCTTACTGAACTAATTTAATCGCAACCCAGAAATGCTTTGGAATACCAAAGATGCCTGTTTTGTCTTGATTATCTTCTCATAAATATGCTCATTACCTTTTCAATCTGTATTGGAGGGTTTTCTAAGTTGGATCTTGGGATTTATCATATTTTATATTTAGGATGTCCCCAAAGGCTTTGTTGAGGCATGACGGCTAGCCTGGGACAGTATTAAAAAGTACCAGAACTTTAGCAGGTGGGGCCTAGTGGGAAAAAGTTAAGTCACATGGGGAGACCTTGAAGGAATACAAGGACCCCTGTCTGTTTCTACTCTAGCTTCCTGGTGGCCATCTTAGTTTCTTATATATCCTGTCTTGTGTGTGGTGTCTCACCACAGGCCCAAAAGTCACCCACCATGAAATGAAGCCTTTGAAACTGTCACACAAACAAACTTTTTTCCCTATAAAAAGTTGATTCATCTTAGGTACTCGGTTACAGTAACAGCCATCTAATTCACATACAATATAAAGGAACGTAATAAAATGCACCAACGTCTGTAAAACTCAAAAACGTAACAACCCAATCATGATATTATACTTAACATAATGTTAAATGAATAATTAAAATGTTTCAGCAACAATAAGAGCTTAAATAGCTAAAATTTCTTGGCTTATAGTGAGGAGCTGGATTTGCAATAAATGTCAGGGAGCTGGCGAAAGTCATGCATTTGGTTTGGCACCGTTCGTATTAAGACCTTGCTTTAGATTGTATACAGTCAACAACAGCTCTGGATGTGTTTGTTCTCAGACTCCCAAGTGGGTGTCATCTGTGCACATTAGACTTGATGGGGTACAGTGGATGTAAAGCCAGTTCCAGCTCTCAGTTAAATAGCAGCCTTTGTGGATGTGCTTGGAGGGAGCTCTTTAAATAATAGTTTATCAGGGAGCTGTATCCTGAGGTGGGTCTTAGCATAGTCGATATTTTAATAGGCTCTCAGTCCTGAGGGTACTGGTGGAAAGGGAGGAAGAGAGAGAGGGCAAGAGGGTGTAATTAAATCTAATTGAAGGAGTGGGATTAGGAAGGTGAAGGTGGAGGGGAGGAAATTAAGAGAATTCAGACATTTTCTGAAATGTTGGAAAGGAGACAATGCACCATTGGTAGACGGCTTTCAGAAGCAACCCCTTCAAACGACATCTCTAGCACTTTGGCTCCTTCCACTCCCTCTTTAATAGTGAGCGTGTTACTGGTTTCCGAAATGTGTTGCTGTTCCTTGGCCATTTCTCCAGCACAGCACCAGGCTACGGAAGCCCTGTTTATTATTTCACTGTGCTCTCACTTTTCCCTTCCCTTCCTTCCCCTTTCATTTTAGGTTCAGCAAAGGAGGTGGTGCATTTGGTTGTTGAAACTGATTTTGTAAATTAGGTCTGCCATGAGCACCCCTGTTTACTCAGTGATTTGGTTTAAAGACATATCTAACCCCCTCTTGTCAGTTATTTGAATTAACGACATGTCTGACCCCGAGACATTGTCAAGGCTAGAGGGGTTTTGAAGCCACAGTTACCACCATCTTCCTTTTTGTCTTCCCATGGAGCTAATTTTATTTGTGCTTGTTAATTTATTTACATTTGCATTTTTACCCTACCCGGGAAGAGACTGTAATCCAGGCCATTAGCATAACCTTCCTGAGGTCACATGGTAAGCACACAGCAGAGCAGGGTGGCACTCCAACTGCTCTTCTTCTAACTCAGTGGTCTTTCCTAACCGCCTCCTGCTACCCTGCATGAGTGCCCACCTGCACACAGTGGTCATCAGTGTGTGCGCTGGAAGTTTGTACAGGGCCTCCTAACTCACAGATCACATTGGGTACTGTACAAAAGGGTATACGGAAGGGCTTGCCTTGGACCCAGAACTCTGCATTGGCTGGAATTCCAACTTACACTTGGCATGGGAAAACTTCCTGTTAGCTTTCTGTCATTGAGTGATCTTGGCTTAAACATTAAGGAAGGAAAATTCAACTTAGAAATAATCCTGCTCAGCTAAGCAGTTTGAAGGCTTGCGGCTTTGTCCTGCCAGCAATTCACATAGGGCAAATAGAACATGGTGAAGGTGCGGGTAGCTGTCGCTTAGAGTGGTTCTGGTAACTGAGTCCAGAGAAGGTTACAGAGACTCTGATTTTGCTTAAGTATATTTAAGAGCACTCAGCATCTAATGAAAGATAACTATGACAGGGTCACTCACATCTCACCTACATGTCTGTCTGTCTGTCTGTCTGTCTGTCTCTCTCTCTCTCTCTCTCTCTCTGTGTCTGTGTGTGTGTGTGTGTGGTTTGTCGAAGTGCCTAGTAAGAGGACATTTACTGACTTGTAGAAAGTCAAACTTGGAAGCAAACATTTTATTTTCTGTGAAAACAACTAGCTTTAGCAAGCTTATTTGGAGGGTAATGTCCAAAGCTCTGCGTGTCCTATCACGTCTAAGAAACTGCAGTCTACAGTTATTTTCATTTTGAAGGCTTTAGTGTTCTAGTCCAGAACTGGATCTTGGAAGAAACCCACAAAAGCCAACAGTCTTTCCCTGCCTTTCTTGATGCCACGCTGGCCCAACAGCTAGAGCGGGGACCTGTTGTCTCCAGTGCCCTTAGGAGCAGAGGATCTTTGGGAGGAGGCCAAGAATAGAGGAGCCTTTCAGAAACAAAAAGGGGAGTTAAGAAGCTTCTTGTCAGATTCCCTCTCATTCCAGTCCATTACAAGTTCTCTTGACCTATGAAGGACAAAAAAAAAATCCCACTTCAATCCCAGCCAGAGAGCACTCATAACCCAGCCCTGCTTGCTCCGTTTTTATTACGTGTAGATTGTATCTCTCAAGACCACAACCCCTCTTGATACATGGCGGGACAGCTCAGTAATGGCTTTCTAGGTTAAGCGGTTTGCAGACTGATAAATTACCAATAAAACCTTCATCTCTGTTTCCTGTTCCCTCTTGTTTGTCGTGTTTTCTAGGACACAGTCTTTAAATAGACGTTATGAGTTGTGGCACGCATGTGACTGCTCCGTGATAACAAACTGAAGTCCATAGTATAAGGTTTTGTTTTGTAAGCTAAAGGCCAACAATGTTTTTGAAAGTTTGGACTCTGAACTTGATAAGGGCTTCTGTTTATTATTATTTAGAATCATATATCATATTATTATAAGACTTTTGAAAGGTCTTTCTCGATTTTCCGTGATAGGGCAGAGCAGCGTTTTGACTTACCCTTGCAGACACTGGTCAGTCTTCAAATAATTCAGTCTCAAGGAGCTGTCAGATTATTTCAGCTTTACTTTCATCTTAATGATTCTTTTTGCCTTGAGTGAAATTGGTTCCAGCTCCTGACAGCTTTATCTAAGGTGGATCCACAGAAACTGTGTTTGAGCAACCAAGACAAAGAAGGACGAAGGACGTGTGCTTCGCAGAATTCTGCACACTGAGGATCAAAGCATCAGACAGGTTTCTCAGAAATGTGTGAGCCTCGGCGCTCTCCCTACCCCGTTATCCCATCTCTAGGATGAATGTGTGTTCTTAAAACAGCTGCTCTGAATAGGCAAAACTGAATTTTGTTTTTGTTTTCATTTTTTGTTACCTTTGGCATCAACAGAATTTGAGCCGTCTTAGAGAACAAAGAGTGTTGTTTATGGTGGCCGAGGTTCTCCTCCCAGTGGGCATGTGGTAGCGACCACGAACTTTGATCTGGACCTCCAGTCTGAAGAGGCAGAGAATTCCCTTATTCCAGAAGACCCAAGGCCCCTGCGTGGGGGTCAGCTTGCCTCAGCCGCTGGCCTTTCTCCAAAGGGTATGAATAGGAAGTGCCGGGTTTGGACTTTGTGTCCAGCTCTATTTGGGCACCCCGAAAACTCGTTTAGAAACCTTATCCCTACCATGACTTGTGGAGCGGTGGGACCAATGAGTGAGGCCATGAAGGATGGCTTTCCCCAGAGGCAGCTCCTCAACCTTGAACCAGACCAGAGGCCAAAGTAAACCTTTTTGTTTATAACTTGTCCAGTCTGGGACTTTGTGCCATTAGCAGCACAAAACAAACCAAGACAGGCCCCTCCCCCCGACAAATATTTGGAGTCTGGGTATTAATGGATGCTCTTTGGAGGAAGAAAATCCCCAGGCACTTGGGGTCAGAATACCCTGCTTGTTTTGGGTTTGGTTTATTTACTGTTATGTGTGCCGTCTGTCTAGCATGTCTTTTCCAAAGACGATGTTGTGAAACAATGATTTAATCATCAGAATATTAGTTTCTAGTGATCTGTGGACATTGTCTTCAGAAGCAAGAGAGACTTCTTGTTTCTACTCAAGGTGTTTGCTCCGCTTCTTCTCACTAAGAAGCCTGCGAGCTCCCCTCTCTGAGAGGAGCGGTGTGTGTCTGCTTAGAGTGTTAGCAGCCCCAAGCAATAGTATCCTTGTCACACAGGCATGACTGTACTGTTTTCTAGAGCAGGGCTTCTCAATCTGTGGGTCACACCCCTTTGGGGGTTGCTTATCAGGTGTCCTGCATAGTGGATAGTTACATTAAGATTCATAACAGTAGCAAAATTACAGTTATGAAGTAGCAACAAGATAATTTTACGATGATTGGGGGTTGCCACAAAATGAAGAACTGTATTAAAGTGTTGCAGCGTTAGGGAGGTTACTACTCACTATTTGAGAGGGGATGCCTTGCTGTGCAGCTGAGAAGTGGGGTACCTGGTCTGCTGCCTGGGGTCAAAAGGTTGCTGACTTCCTTCCCAACTCACGTTTGGTGCTGGTGAGAAAGAAATCTGCCTGCCAGCCTGTGAAATCTGCCTGCCAGCCTGCAAGTTGAGATCTGTGAGCGCATGACACAAATGAAAAATAGTTAAGAATGTCTGATGCTCAGTGGAGGGATTCTTTTTGAAACTGTACAGTGATTTTTGTGTTGCTTTTGGAAAAATATTTAATTATTATCATTTGCACCCTCACACACACACGTGTGTGTATGTGTATGTGTGTGCACGTGTGTGTGTGTTGACATGCATGTGCAGGTCAGAGGACAGCTTTCATGAGTCTGTTCTCTCCTTCCACCTCCTTCCTCCCTGTCTCATTGCTGCTGTACTGTGTACTCCAGGCTAGCTGGCCTGCAACTTCCATCGCCACCTCTCACCATGCAGCATACGTTCTGTGCCACCGCATCCAACTGTTAGTGTGTTTCTGTCGTCTTGTTTTGTTTATGAACGTTGGTTTTGGGTCTCGAACTCAGGTCGTCAGGCTTGTGCAGCAAATGCTTCTGCTGAGCCCCTTGGCTGGTTCCTTTCCTCGGTTTTCCAAGGAGACAATAATGTTGCTGCTCTCTGAGTCTCCATGAGTAACTGAAGCCTTTGACCCTGCTGTTCTGGTAGAGGACACATGCTTGGTGGAGCAATGAGCAAAGATGGGCACCAGTGACTAAATCCCTCTGTAGTTTCATACCCAGTATTGAGGAAAATGAGACTCCTGACAAACAAAGCACTCTGGGACCTACTCGATTTTTTAAAGATTCCAAATAAAAGGAATATGAACATTTTCCCTTTTGGTCCAACTCAGCAAAGTGCTGGCTTAAGTTTGTCAGTTGCTCCATTAGAACTCTGCAGAATAAAAGGCTGCAGATAGTGTTGATGGTGGGATGCTGATGGTGGGATGCCGATGGTGGGATGCCGATGGTGGGATGCCGATGGTGGGATGCCCATGGTGGGATGCCGATGGTGGGATGCCCATGGTGGGATGCTAATGATGGGATATTGATGGTGGGATGCTGATGATGAGATACTGATGGTGGTGGGATGCTGATGATGA
>LOJH01000305.1:0-13919 GCA_001685095.1 Ellobius talpinus | reverse complement strand
TAGATAGATAGATAGATAGATAGATAGATAGATAGATAGAGACAGATAGATAGACAGACAGGTAGATAAAGTAATTCATGAAACAAAATTATGGACAATGATGAACCATAAGATGTTGTCAGCTTTGGCTACACAGTCAGACTCCATCCAAAAAACAAACAAAAATACACAAACAGAACACGGAATGGAGCCTAGAAGTTGTCTCAGGAGGCCAGAGCCTTAGGCCTCTTTGGAGAAGGTCAATTCCCATCCTAAAACCACTATGAACAGAATTCTCTCATGAAGCCTTTGTGAGAAGACAGCCACTCGGCAACTCTCATGCATGGTCTCCATCCCCTGGAGACTTTTGTTGAAGGGGCTGAAATGTATTCTCCAGAATGGAAGAGACAGAAACCTGGAAGCAGGAATACCACACAGACACACCCCCAGGACAACCAGGTGGTTTATTCCCCAGGGACTAGCCCTTATCCCCAGCCCGTGGCCAGTACCACAGAGGTGGACCGTGACTTTGAGGGAGCAAGTGTGCCTTGGGAGACAAGTAGAGAGCAGCAGAGTTTCTTTCATTATGGACCTGGAGACAATCATGCTCTGGCCCCACGGGACCTGGGGTTCGGTTTGTCTCCTTCACGCCAGACAAGCTATTTCCTCCTGTGGCGCCACAAATGTCTGCTTTTCTGCTGAGCGGGGCGCTTGCTTCAGGTAATGGAGAAGCTCACTCCTGCCAGCGTTACCTTTTCACCTTCTGCATCTCTTTGATTTTTTTCCCCTTTAGGTTTATGTTTATGCTTTGAGTTTTCTAGTTTGGAAGCAGACCAAGTCAGGGGGTAGGGCAAGAGGGCACAGGGTAGCTGGGAAGCAACTTCCTTGTAAAACAACCAGGATTGGGCCTTCTGAAAGCAGCCTGCAAGGCCTCAGGTTTCAACAAAGGAGTTTATGAGTGAGACCAGTTAATTGCTTAGAAAAATAAACGCTCACTTTGTGAAGTATAAAATGTCATTTATCCCTTGCCTTTAAGCTAGCTTATATTTAAGTGGTTAGCCAGTGGCTAGAGACTAGAAGTTTTAAATGTCCTCAGAACGGTACTCTGCAATTACTGGGTACTTTGAACAACAGTTGCTCACCATGATTTCGCTCATAACCTGACGAGTTGTGAGAGTTTAGTTTCCTAGAAAAATACAGCAATTCGTCTGTGCCAGAGGCAGGCAAGCAAATGACTAGTCTGTGCACGCGTGAGTCACTAGTACCTGATTTTGCTTTGTGACTTAGACTAATGATGGGAAATGGTTACGCCCCATGAGCCAATCCCGAGTAAGCCAAGCAGAATGGTTCTTGCGGAGAATCTGGTTAAGACCTTTGGAGCCAGCGAAAGAACGAGAGCCTTGGAGCTGTGGTTGTGACTGCAGGATGTTAATGCAGCCATGAGAGGAGCGCTGAGGGCAAATATTAGAAATCATAAAGCTGCTTAACGCATAATTAGAAGCCACCTTCTCATCTTTTAAAAGCGACCTCTCCTCTATTGTCTTTTTTCGCCGAGGGCCCCGGTGTGCTGTGGCTTGTCTTCTTCAAATGAGTCTCTCCAAATTCCAAACTTGAAAATTGGGAGATTAAAGTTGCACTTTGTTATTTGCTTCTCGGAAACCTTTTTGAAAAGACAAACTAGGGCCTGGGGCTGTTGCTCAGTGGCAGAGCGTTCGTCTAGCATGTGTAAGACTGTGAGTTCCATTCCCACCACGGCACAAAGAAAGGGAGGGAAGGAGGAAAGGGAAGAAGAATATGTACTGGGCCAGAGGAAGAGTACGTTAAACCAACCCCAGAGGGGCCTCAACCTCGTATGCTAATTGCACACATAGTTACTGTACCAATGTGAGGTACAACTAAGTCAGGGACTGGAGACCTAGTGCTGATGAACTTCCTGCTTGATGATATTGCTCCCTCGTGAGCCTTGGTAAACAAAGGTGTATTAAAGAGTTGTAACATCCTGAGGGATAGAGAAATAAACTTTGTGGCTCATACATGAATCTAGAGACTGTGTGGTAAGTGCTCTCTGCTCATGGGACACACTGTAAGATGTCCTTATGAAACCCACAGGAGAGTCCAGAGCAGAGCCACTCAGTCCACTGTGAAAAAAGCCAGAGAAAAAATATACAGAAGCAGGTCTCTCTGAGTAGGTGACATCTAAACTGAACCAGAGAAGGGCAAAACCAGACACTCAGGCTGAGACTCAGAGTATGAAGTTAGCACACGGGAAAATGTGTCAGTCCCAGGCAGTAGGAAAAGACTCACCTATCCCCGCGATCCAGGGAGACGCTGAAAGGATACCGTGAGAGTCAGTTGAGGTTAAGTCGGAACCTGTGTACCTCGCAGGACTTGGGGAAGTTTGATTGCATTTCTGTGATGGAGAAGCCTTGAAGGGCTTGAATAGGGGGCTTTGCAGCAAGACTCCTGCCTCCAAAGAGCTTAGGTAAGGAAGGAAAGGTTTTAACAGGGAGGAGCCTTGGAAGACTGACCTTTGCTGAGCCCCATCTAATGGTGAAGAAGGAAGTAAGGATGGCTGGAAGTACAGCATGGAGCTGAAAGTCAGCATGGATGGGATGTGAGTTTCAAATCAGAAAAATCAGGGGCCCTTCCTCAACTCTTGGATATGAACCCGTGTGGTAACCTGAGGAAGTGCTCGGGAATAGAAGGAATAGATTTATTTTAGATACTGTGTTTCAGGTTTCTGTTATGGGTTAAACTGTGCCCCCCCAAAAAAAGAAATTTTGAAAGCCCAGCTCCCAGGACATTTGAATGAGACTTCCTTGGGAATTAGGGTCTCTGCAGATGAGCTGAAATGAACAAGAAGTCACACTGCAGTGGCTGCTCCCTTCATCCAGGGTAAAGGCTCTGCTTTGAGGAAGAGGGAGTGGATGGATGTGTGCAGAGGAGCACACACAGAATGCTACAGATGTGCCAGATGATGACTACGTCAGAGACTTCAGTGGTGCACATGAAAGCCAAGGCTTACCCACAGCCACCAGAGACTGGGAGAAACAGACAATGACCAAGATGTCCTAGTGAGGGTTACCATTGCTGTGATGAAACACTGTGACCCAAGGCAACTTTGGTCAACATTGGAGGAAAGGTTTTTTTTTTTTCGTTTTTCATTCATAGTTCCATATAACAGTTCATCATCAAAAGCAGTGAGGGCAGGAACTCAGGCAGGGCAGGGAGCTGGAGGCAGGAGTTGATGTAGAGGCCATGGAGGGTGCTACCTACTTGTCTGCCGTGGCTTGCTTAACCTGCTTTCCTCCAGAACCCAGGACTGCAAAGGGGTGACCTTCCTCTCATGTCAACCACTACTTTAGAAAATGCCCTACAGCTTGATCTTATGAAGGCATTTCCTCAACTGAAGTTCCCTTCTCTCAGATGACCCTCATTTATGACAAGTTGACATAAAGCTCGTCACCACACATGTCTTCTGGGGGAGAATGACTCTATTGATAACTGCAGGTTTCTAGCCTGCAAGGACAACATGGCAGTCAGTTACTTTATTTTGGTACGCCCAGTTTGTGCATTGTTACAGCAGCCGCAAGAAACTCCTGCATGGCCAACACAAGTGGACTGGTACCACAGTCTGAGACTGAAAACCAGTCTATTGTAGGATGAGAGGAACCCATGAATGCCATGCTGAGGAGGATGTCCCAGGCAGAGGGAAAGGGGTTCCTGTTTGTGGTACACTAGTCCATCAGGAAGCTCATGACTCATCCTGCAGTTCAACCATAATAAACACCAAGAGGAATGAGTAAGAAGTTTACAGCAAGCTTTCTAGCCCTGGAAGGACAAAGATAGACATTGCGTGCATCTACTAAGTGATGAACTGCACTGAACATGCCCAGTGGAAAAGCATTCCTACTTCCCTAATGACATGAGTGTCATAAAATACATGATGATGACAACCAGCTGTCTCTAGGGCATTGACAACACGAGGTATTCGGTTGTGCAGGATACCAAGAGGCTTTTCCTGAAGAACTCTCTGAGGGTTGGGTTTTCTATACTCTGCCTTCATAATACCCCTTCCTTCTTTAGTGAGATCAAGGACACAGTGGCTTCCAGTGAAGACCATCTAGTTAGTATTTACAATTTTCAGACAGGGGAGTAAAAGACTTTGTATCCTCCATGATCTGGAGAGCCTCCCAGAAAGTCAGGTGTCCCAACTGCTTGTCATGTAATTCTGTCCACACTTGAGTACATGGTATCTTTCATCTCACATTTTTCTAACCATGACCAATCAACTTTGTGGCCTCCTCTGAGCTTTTCTTCAGCTTCTCAGAGTGTGTTAACTTTGTGTTTCTGTGATAGATAGCTCAGAAAAATCATTTCGGAATGAAGAAATGTTTGTTTGGGCTCATGGTTGTGGAAGTCCTTGGACTGGGATCTGTTTTTAAAGAGCCTATGGTGGGAAGCAAATCATAGATGGGCACATGTAGAACAAAGTCTGTGTTTAAGTGGAGATAAAGAAAGAGGGAGAAGGAGGGAGGGAGGGAAAGGTGGAGGAAGGGGGGAAGGAAAGGAGGGGGGAGGGTCTGGATTTCCACACTTCACTGAATGCACACCCCCAGTGACCTAAGACTTCCCTCTAGGAGGTACCTCTTAAAGGTTCTATCACTTCTGGGAGCACCTTGGGCGGGGAATCAAACCTTCAACACCTGGATGGGTCTTTTGGGGACTCTTACACAAACTATAGCACAATCTCTCCCCATACCAGTCTATGCTTAAGCAAATCTGTAATATATATGTGTGTGTGTGTGTGTGTGTGTGTGTGTGTGTGTGTGTGTGTAAAAACAGTAATGACATTTAATGCTGAGAATGAAAAGAGTAGCTACTTGCAATGGTGACTTTAAGAAAAAGTTCAGTGAATGTGTGTGATCTTCATGTGTGTGGATAAAGGAAGACA
This sequence comes from Ellobius talpinus, assembly GCA_001685095.1. Taxonomy (NCBI): domain Eukaryota; kingdom Metazoa; phylum Chordata; class Mammalia; order Rodentia; family Cricetidae; genus Ellobius; species Ellobius talpinus. The sequence goes on along the minus strand of LOJH01000305.1, from coordinate 8,986 downwards.
CCATTCTCTTTAAAAGTGATGTCCTCAGGGTTGAAGATAGAGCTCAGTGGTTAAGAACATGCATTGCCCTTGCAGAGGACCTGAGTTTTGTTCCTAGAGCACACATCCTGTAGCTCAAAACCACCTGTGCCTCCAGGGGATCTAATGCCCCATTTTGGCCTCTGCAAGTGCCCACATGCATGTGGCATATAGTCAAAAGGATATACACATAATGTATAAATCTTCAAAGTGGCAATGTTTTTACCATGTGTCTTAAATGCGTTTTTGCTTTGCCTTTTCCAGAGCTTGATTCATAATTATGGCTTGTATGACTTTTCTCTTTATCTAGCATGGTGGTTTGAATGAAAATGCCTCCTCCCCAGCCAATAGACTCATGAACTCAATAGTTCATGATTTGTTTGGAAGGATTAGGAGGTGTGTCCTTGTTGAAATAGGTGTGTCCTTGGAGGAAGTGTGTCCCTGAGGGTGGGCTTTGAGGTTTCAAAAGCCCATGTCATGCCCAGTCTCCTTCCCACCTCTGTTGCCTGAGAATTAAGAAGGAAAGCTCTCAGCTTCTTCTCCAGCACCATGCCTGCCTGAATGCCACCATGCTCTTCACCATGATGATAAGGGACTAACCCTCTGAAACTGTAAGCAAGCTCCCAATTACATGTTTTCCTTTCTAAGAGTTGCTTTCCTCCTTGTTATGTCTTTTCATGGCAATAGAACAGTGACCAAGACAGCCAGAGTCATTATTTGTGTAAAGAATTAACTTGTTAATGCTTCTTGCTTTTAAAAATACCTTTCTGAGAATCATATAATGTATTTTGATTGTATTTATCTCCTCCCCCTCCCCCTCCCATACCCACTTCTACCTTCCTATCCCTCACACTAAATTCTCTCTCTCAAAAACAAAAACAAAAATTAGAAAAACACCTAACTAAATAGCAACAACAAAAAACAAGTTTAATTTGTGTTGCCAACTATTATTGAGTATGGGGTCTGCCCTGTAGTGTGGTAGACCAGGAGTCCCACCATTAAAACCAATAAACAAACAAACAAACAAACAAAATTGTGGGACTCTTTGTTAACTATAGTCTCTCAAGAAGCAAGAAACTTCTATGTGAGAAATGAACAATTCACTAATCTCTGGATATAGCCATAAATCATTAGGATTTATTTTAATACAATTGTCATTTAACAGAATAATAATGGTAACTTCTCCCCTATGGCCTATGACCTATCTACCCACATATTCTTGGCCTTGTTAATGATGGCATACATGGGTTCCATCTCATGAAGCTGTCCTGAGATCCAGGCAGGAAGTGGTCAGTTGATTACTCCCACATTGTTCATGGCACTGTTGAACTGATGGACTTGTCTTGCCAGACCAGTCATTATTACAGCTTTTAGGTTTCATAGCTAAGTAAACTTGGTAATGAACTTTCTTCTCTGGTAGCACGCATAGACTCTTCGAGCACTGTGGAAACTAGACTATAGGAATGAAGATTCCTAATTGGCATTTACTCACCTTTTCTGTGTTTTATGACTCAAGAATGTGGTCTCTTCAGCAATAAGATCGTACCATGGAGTCCAGGAGGAGAACAAAGAGTCATGGCAATAACCTATAATGTGAGGTGCTCTCTCTATAGGACCCCATTTGGCCAACAACTTAGAAAGAGATAACCAATTTGCTAGTATGTGGCACCTAGTTGAAGTATTGTCCTTGATTATAAAATAACTCCATTTAATCTCTCTCTCTCTGTGTGTGTGTGTGTGTGAGAGAGAGAGAGAGAGAGTTTGAATGAGAATGCTCCTTGCATAGGCTTAGTTCCTAGTTCCTGATTTGTTTGGAAAGATTTAAGAGGTGTGTCCTTGTTGAAGTAGCTGTGTAAATATATATATATATATATATATGTGTGTGTGTGTATAAATGCATATGTGCATACACATATATAAATATAAATACACACACACCTAATCAAGCCAAACAAAAGTCCCACCATGGAGCAAGGGAAGTGGCATGAAATCCCACCTCTAGCTAGGGAGATTTTACTGTTTTTATTAGATCCAGTCTCAAGAGGAAGCTGAGTATGTATCCATGCGATCAGTTCTCATTTAAACAGTATGTTAAAGGGGCATGTCGCTATTTTTTTTTATTCTATGAGAAATTTGAATCTACTGCAGAAGACAATACCGCACAAAGCAATAGAAATCAAGCAAGAATACCAGAGTTATAGAAATTGCTTTTGTTTTGTGGCGGAGGATGCAGGGATACAGCACCCCCACTCCACCCCACCCTTGCCAGAGTGAACCAAGGAAGACAGCATGGTGGCAAGACTCCACTGCCTCTGTCTTGAGCCTGGAGCTCTGCACTCATTAACCAGCTGCCCTGCTAAAACATTGTAACTCAGTTCTTCTCACATTTCAAGATAAAACCATCTATTCTTTACTGACCCCTAGAACTTTTGCACATTACCTTACAGGGCAAAAAGGACTTTACAAATGTCATTGTGTTGATTGGAATTGAGATGCCATGGCCCTCATTAGATAAATTTCTTTTGATTCTCATGAAGTCAGGAATGTTTGGGTGCTGTGCATTTGAGGGAAGCAACAGGCATACCAATCCTGATGAGGATCTGCTAGGCCTTTGAGGTACCAGGGTTCAGAATGGACCCACACCTATCTGTCTTGTGTTTAGTGCCAGGGACCTGAGGGTGCTGGTACTCAGTGGAAAAGCTGAAGGTCACAGCAGGAAGTGGGTAGATACTCCCTATGAGCCTATAAGCCACCATCTTACCACTTTGTTCCACTTGTCTGAACTAACTTGTGTTGCCCTGAAGCCCCATTTGCTCTTTTCTGCAAAACTTTGACTGAGGATCTTGGAACTGTTTTTGAGTGACACCTGTTTTAGGAGGAATCACACATTTGAGGATGGAAAGAGCCTTCAGCACCACGCTGGCTCCTTAACAGCCTTTTTGACACGTTTCTCCTAGCGTTCAAGTTTCCCCTGTCACCACCTGAAAGGAGTGGACTCTGATTAGCCTCCACATCAGCTCACCCAGGGGGACTGTAACTGATCCTAGTGAACTAGAAGGCTACAGCTGCCCTCGCCAACAGTAGCTGGTCCATCTGCTCTGCTCAGAACCTCCCAAATGTGTTTTTTATGCACATGTTCTCGGTATGTGCCTAACTTTTGACTAAATTTAATAGAATAATAAAATCAAGATCAAACGTTGATAGATCACTGATAAATTTCTAATGCTGCTGCAGCAGATTGTGACTTTAGTGGCTTAAGCCCCTGGAGATGAGTGTCTGACAGCTCATTCTGGGTTTGCAGTTGAAATGGTCTACCCCCAGGAACTGTGGTCCTTCTTGGAGGTTACAGGATAGTATGATTTCTTGCCTTCCAGAAACTGCCTGTGCTTAAGGCTCTCACTCCTCTGCCTTCCAAATTAGTGTTGAATGGTCTAGTTTTCTTGCTTGCTCTTTATAAGTACCCTATGTTTTCTGTTGGCCACCTAGGTAAACTTGGCAGATCTCCTCATCACAATAATCCACTAATCACACCATCAGAGCTGAGTAGTTTGTACAGAAACATATTCACAGACTCTGGGAATTATATAAATGAAGAAATGAAAGGCTTAATCTGAAAATAGTTAATATATGTCTATGTGCCCAGCACTAGGGAGGCTGAGGAAGAAGGATGCCAACCTGAACTACATAGTAAAACCCTGTCAGAATAATGAAGAGAGGCAGGGAGGCTTACCTTCATAATCAGTGCTCGTATCTAGTCAAACCAAAGGCCCCATTGGTCTATATGCTTAACGATAAAACATCCTATGTTCTGGTTTACAGGTGCTACATGTGACACAGAGAGACAGTGCAGTGGTTAAGGGCACAAGGAGGCTACCCTGTATACCTGTGCCCAGGTATAAGTCGAGCATAATCTTGGCACATATATCTGTAACCTTACACTGTAACAGGATAGAGACATGAGGATCTCTGAAGCTTGCTGACTGCCAGCCTAATTAAAACCTGCATGGTCCAGGTTCAGAGAGAGACCCTGCCTCAAAGGAATAAAATACTGATGCCCTCCTCTTGTCTCTGGACACACATAGGTGCATGCATCTGTTCATACAGGTGTACATACACTACATGTGTGTGTGTGTGCGTGTGCGTGTGTGTGTATACAGAAATACTGTATTTCATAAGCTCCAAAAATCTACTGAAATTCTTACCTTGGGTGGTATCCAAGAGTGTACAAGGAAAATCGGACACATTTCCAACACAAGTATTGATAGCTACTTAATTATTAAATGAATTAAAGTGTAGCAGAGCACTTTTGAAGGCATTACACGTTAATTCTGTGGAGATTAGACATGATCATTAAGGGCTTGGGTACTGTGTGTCATGTGTGCTTGTCATGCCCAGTCCTGATTCTTATTTTAAGTGCATCCCTTTAGTTTATGGAAGTGATACACTTGAGGGCAATTCCCTTTATTTTTTCAAAGATCTGCTCAGTAGATATTGTAGTTAAACATTTCAGCCAATGTTTAGAATGAAACTCCCAGGAAGTTTGAGAAGATGTTAAAAGATGATTTTTGAACACTTTAAATAAAAACCACCTAAACACAAACAGCTAGTTTCTCCCCCAAAACTCATTTTCCTTTGTCAAAAGGACAAGGACAGTACACACGATTGGTGAGCTACTTGTCCTCAGCAGTATAGATGTTTATTTTTGGATTTAATGTAACTATAGAGGATTGTGGAAGATGGGAATTTCCTTAGAAACTTCAAGTGCAACTGTTGCTGTTGTTAGGTGGTTGTTTCTATTACAGATTGGAAGGTGCTCTCTTTCTTAGAAAGTCATAGTGTTTTAGTGCTACAAAATGAGTATTACACAAAAAGGCATGTCTATGATCATAGTAAAGTAATGTACCCGTTTTAAAATAGAATGTAAGCTTAATTATATGTAAGATATTAAGGTAAATTACTCAGCATTTTGAATATATAAACACTGTTTAAATAGATGTGTTAGCAATATTTTATTAGCTACTGAAAGTAACCAGTTCTCTCAATTAAAATGTGCACTTACAGCTCAGTTTTTAGGAGACAAAATAGACTGTTATAATCTGTTTTGATTTCTAGTTCAGGCTAATTTCATGCTCATATATATAAAAATCTTAGACTTAGTAAATTTAAATTTATAGTAACTTAATGGAATTAGGGCCCTTTCCTAAAAGTAAGAAATAATGACCAAGTCTAAATATATCTGGGTCAAATAGTTGGACAAATAAAACTAGAATATATAATCTTAAATTTAAGAGATTAAAGGGAGAGAAAATGCTTTAGGAATTCCTAGATACTGTGCCATTGTGACCATAAGAGGCTCATTTTCTGCTCTGTGTGTATGCCAGGTTCCAACAACCTTGAGTTAGTACAAGGAACTGAGTCTTCAGCCATATCTTCTCAAGGGCACCATGGAGGAGCAGGCAGCATCTCCAGTGGCTCCCTTTGACAACACTGGAATCCAAAGCAGAGGATGGCTATGCCTTGCTCACCTATGATTTCTTCTGGTTTGCACATAATTTAATGGAAAGTTAGCCATAGCACCCCAAGTGCCAGCAACTAGTGGGTAGCACATTCAGTCCTCAATGATTGAACAGTAGACACAAGCCCTTTGACATGCTCTGGTTGGTGATTTACTGAGCAAGAAATCTTGAGAATTTAGGAATCGTTTTGCAATCACCACTTGCTTTTTGTGTAGTGCCTGTGCGCATATTCGACTCTGCTGTAGCGAAACGTCTTATACTTTGTGATAAACACACTTATTTTCTTGTAGCTCTGTAGCTGGCATCTGAGAGCCAAGTGTCTTCAGGTTGGCCTCTCCTGAATCCCTTGGTCCTCAGTCTTTGTCAGCACCCCTGGCCTAATCTCCTCTTCTTGGAAGGTTAACATTGATGCTAGAAGGGGGCTCTCCACAGGGCTTCCTGTTGCCTTCATTGCCTCTCCAAATACAGCCTCATTCTGCGGACTGGCATTAGGACATAAGAATTTTGGAAGGGATGCAATTTGGCCTCTATCACATTTGTGTTTGCTGTGTCCTAGATATATTGTTACTGTGTTTAGGTATCATTATTCTAAGTCAGGGATGTGGAGATTGTCCATAAATAATAAAGCATCATGCTTTGCCGCGTGCCCAGCTGCTGAGCCATGGCCGTCCATTCCACAGAAACCCTTACCCTGATTCACCCCAGAGCTATCGGAGGAGCCTTCACAGTGTACACAGGATTTGACTGATTCAGAGCAGTGTGTTCGAATGCCTGGGCTGGAATCTGAACATCCTGTTTGAAAAGATCTCTAGGCTTCTTAAGCCCTGTACTTGTAGGGACTGAACAATCAGTAAACCTAGTTCATAAGAACCCTTGGTGACACTGTGCAGTGAAATAATAGTAACACCCCCCAACAAGGTCCACACTGAGACAATTTCTAGTTTAAGTAGCAAGAGATTTACAAAGATTCTGAAGGATTTAGACAAAGGCAACATAAGTAGTTAAATAGCAGAGTTCAGTATTTAACACAAAAGATAGCTAAGAAGTTAGCAAAAGCAATGTTTATGAAAATATTTATTTCCTGGCTGAATTCATTATCTGGAAGACTATACCAGAATCACGAAGAGTCCAGATATGATCTTTAATTGCTACTGAACACTCACACACACACATACACACACACACACACACACACATTGAACATCCAGCCACCCTTCCTCTCTGCCTCTGTGAGACACCAATGCTTCACTGTTGCCTTCTCCCCTGGCCATGGCACCCAACATAACTATGAGATGGAGACTACAGTCCACAAGTGTTAGGATGGATAAGGAAATGGCTATAAGAGATATGTAAGCATGGGACCTCAGGTTACAATGGCAATTCTGACTGTACATGATCAGTGTGAGCGGTCTAGCAGCATCCATTACCCAGGGCAAATGCTGAAATGCATGTGCAAGCCAGTGAGATGAACAGAAGAGTAAGCAGCCACAGCCAAAGGCAGACATGTGAGAGTCTGCAAAGTGGGGATTGGGAAGCTGCTGCTGAGCCAGGAAATACACAGGAAGCTAGGCAGTCAGCTAAATCGTACTGATAAGCTGCAGGCAAGGGCCTGTGGTTGGGATTTGCTTTGCTGTTTCTGGGGCTCTTGGCCCTTTTTTCATATGCAGAGACAACACCTTGAGGCCTCCATGCTAGGTCACTGCTGTGGTAGGAAGACAAATCACAGAAATCAGCAGGAGATGTAGTTTGGTCATTGTATAGCCAATCCAGCAAAATTATCCTATTTAGTAAGGACATTTCCAAATCAAAAGAGTTTGCTAACCACTAAGTGGGTGGCTGATGGGAAACTCTTAACAGAAGATGTGTTCAGTGCATCTACTCTCGGATATGTACATGAACAGGCCAAGAACTCCTAATCTGACATTATGCCCAAGCAGGTTTAGAATTTGGAATGTTCCAGGTTAGAGGTGCTGAACTGGAAGAGTCTATCTAAAAACTTCCAGATCTAAAAGACTAGATATATCCCAAACACTTGTAGCCCCATATTTTTAGATAAGTAATTTTCAGCATGTATTGGTCAGAGAAACAGAGCATCTGCCAGTGAGGGATAAAGTGTGCTTGGCAGAGCATCCAGGAGCCAGCAGGATGCTCTGTAGCTATCGACATTTCTGTATGTCATGTCTGGATTCTTTCTGCCATGCAGAGTACAGTAGCCATTTACTGTGACTTTCCTGTGAAGGAATCTTTCTGTTACATTCTTTACTGGGCAGCTCTGGAGATTCAGTTGCATTCAGTTTTTGTTCATTTGCAAAAAAAATGTTTATGCTTGTCCTCATTTTTGAGGTCAGTTTTACTACAGACAAAATGCTGGTTGAAATCTCTCTTCTTGTAGCTTCAGCACTTTGGGTGTGTGGTTCTAGGGTCCTCTGGATTCCTCGATGATGCTTGTATCTTTCTTTGGTTTTGGTCTCCTTTGGCATATTCTTTTGACTCTCAAGTTTCCTCTCTTCTGAAACTTTTGGAAGCTTGGCCATGGCTTCCTGGAGTGATTTTCCTGTGTTCTGCAGGGTTGTTCTGCAGGGTTCACTGAACCTTGATCCCCGGCAGAGTGAGGGTTGAGTGAAGGAATTTATAAAGAGCATCCTAAATTGTGCCAAGGGCCATGCTTGGGTCCTCAGGGTGAGTTCGCCCTGGATTGTTCATGGAAGATCTGGGACATCACATTATTTTTTCCATAGTTTACCCTGGGCAATGAAACTTCATGGCATTTGGGAGTATAAATCATATTAACAAACGAGTCTATTTTGACTAAACAGAATTTAGTCTGGAGGGTTTTACTTACGAATTTGTTTCAAGAACACTTTTTCAGTCTCTCACATATTTTTATTTACTTCATAACTACTTAAGGTCCCAGTTAAAAGAGAAAAGACACTATAGATAACATAGATAATATAATTAAAAAATGCTTGAATATCGATTGTACACACATGGTTAGATAGTGGAGGAGTACCCCTAGCTGGTCTGGAACTTGCTATGTGGACCAGGTTGGCCTCAAACTCAGAGTCTACCTTCAGAGTGCTGGTATTAAAGTTGTGAGCCATTATGCCTAGCTCAATTTTTTATTATTAAGGAGGAAGTTTCATTGGAAGAATATACCTAAAAGTCAAGTCATAAACAAGATGGAAAGAACTGCATGTTGACATGCATATACAAAGAAGGAAAGAGGGAGGGATCAGAGGAAGGGAAAGGCACAGAAGAAGGGGTTGACTTGAAGATCATAGGATAGAGGACTCATGTTCTTCAGATGCTTTGATTCCCAGCAGTACAAAAGAGTGACATCAAGGCTAATAGGTCATTGCAATACTGTTGTGGGAGCTCCTTCTGCTCCTTCAGCCAACAGCCACTGAGATACCAGCCCATTGGGGCGTGGTCTCTCTCTCTTTAAAAAAGCA
>LOJH01000304.1:104051-121755 GCA_001685095.1 Ellobius talpinus | reverse complement strand
TCTGTTTTTTCCGTGTTTAAAATTAAGCTCTCTCAGGTTTTACGTGGAGTTCGTAAAATTATATTTACAATCACCGAGACGTACTATTATTAGCTTGACAAAGCAACATGGGGGCTGGAGAGATGCCTCGGCTGGTAAAGGTGCTTGCTGCCCAAGCCTTGAAGACTTGAGGTGGATCCCTGTCACCCATAGCAGCAGGACTAGCGGCAAAGAACCAGCTCCCCAAAACTGCCCTCTGACCTTCACATGCATGTATGACATAACACACATACATCATAAACACACAAGCATAAGATACAATTTTCTGTGTGTGTGGAAGTTTTGCCTACACGTATGTCTGTGCACCGTGTGTGCCTGCTTTCTGAGTTCAGAGGAAGGCGCTGGGTCCCCCTGGAACTAGAATTAAAGGTAATTCTGAGCTACCATGTTGAGTGCTAGGGATTGAACCAGGGTCTTCTGGAAGAGTAATAAGTATTCCTAACCACAGAGCCACCTCTTCAGCACCAGATAGACTTTCTAAAAATTAAACTACCTTTATTGTTAAAAACTGGGAAATGAAAAAAACCTTACACACAGAAATCAACCAGATCCTAAGTCTGTACATCTCAGTGAACAGTTTGAACAGCCATTCTGAAGCTTTGGAATCTCACACTGGATTTTATACTTTCACTATCCAATATAATTTTACGCATTTATCCGCCCCCAGAAATGGAAAGCCCATGACAGAGTTACAACTAGAAAGACAACCACCTCTGCGTCTTCTTTCATAACTCATGTCTGCCACCCTCGCCCAGTTCTTCCTCATTCCCCGCTAGTCAACCTTTCTTGTTCTTTTTCTCTGCATGCTATTCTGAACTCAAAGTTCTTGCTTGGTCCTTCATTGCGTCTCACTTTGGATTCCTATCAGATATTTATTCTCCTCTCTTAAAAACTCTGACAAGTTCTGATTTTGTTCAGAACAGTCACATGTGCAGCTGCAGCTACCTGAGTAGGGTAGGGGAGTCATTGGAGCCAATGAGACAAGGGGGTGGGGGTCATGCCATCTATTATTGAGAACAAAGCAGGCAACCGTCTCCCTCTTCTTTCCACCTGGACTGTGGATGTGATGGTTGGAAGAGCAGCATTCACACTGTGGCCACCAGGAAGGCAACCTCACTTTAAATGAGATTATCAAGGTAAAAGAAGAAAATGAAGTCTGGTGAAGCACACATGCCCCACAGCCCATCCTCAGTTCTGGAAGAGCATGAAAGCCCTTATTGACTTACATCATTGTGGTAGGGATTTCTCGTGAACACGTTGAGATAAATCTAAATTCATATCGCTTAGACAAGAATGTAAGCATTGTGGGGCCAGAGAGATGACTCAGGTGTGAACAGTGTGTGCTGCTCTTGCAGAAGACAGCTCCTAGCACCTGTCTGGGGTGGCTCACCACAGTCTAAACTCCAGCTCTAGGGGATCCGATGCTCCCAGCTTCCATGGATACTTGTACAGACCTCTACACAAACATATGCATGCTCACAATTTGAAAGTTAAAATAATTTTTTTTCAGAGGTACTTGGTCATTCTCTAAATCGTCGGCAGGGACATGGCATCCCTTTTCTCACGAGGGCTGTCTCAGCAGTAACTCAGCGAGGATCACAGCCCATTGACCACCACTATGCACCAACTTTAGACCACGTAGTTCCCCACACAGATGCCTCAAAGCGTTGGCCAATGAAGAGCCTTGGGGAAGATGAGCACTTACACTATCTCCATCTCCCTTCTCCGGCACAGACTTCTGTCTTGATTGCTAATTCCAGTCCTGGTTACCACCCATTCCCCAGCACAAAGCCAACCCCTTGTCTAGCCTTGATTTGTTCCCTAACAGCCCTGGGTTTCAAATCCTTCCTCTGTAAACTGCAGTGATCAGAGGATCGGTCTCCCTCGGGGTGTGGTGGGAATTACACAATACCGTTGGGCCTCCAGCCTCTTTGCTGGGAAGAGAATGTGCTGAACAAGGGATGCTTCAATCCAGAGGGGGCTTAGCAGCTAATCATGTCCTTGGATGCAGCTGCCTGGATACACGTGCACATGTAGGCTCTTGGTCTTGGCTGGGCTGTTTGTCCTTGGTTTAAAAGTCTCAGCAAAAGCCGTGGGATTCAGTGTAGCCAGAGGAAGTGGGGGGTTTAATATTTTTCTTTTAGAATAGCATGTGAGGGTCTACAAATGCAACTGGGGGTGATCTAAATCTTGGAGGTAAACACTGAGCAAGCTATCAAAATTCCTGACATTTACTGGGGATCAGAGGGCAGAGGGGCAGGAAATGAGGAAAGGAGTTGGAAAATTATACAAGGTTCTAAGAAGCAACCTTGTCCCAAAGACACTAGGTAAAGTGTTAGAGCCCGGGTGAGGCCTGAAGCTCAAATGTGGGATGTACCTGGGGAGATGGCTCAGCAACTAAATGCTTGCTACCAAGTCTGGTGACCCGAGTTGGATCTCTGGGACCTACATTGTAGGAAGGAGAGACGTGATTTATCCTCTGACATCCACACATACACCATGGCATGTGTCCACCCCCCATAGATAAATTGATATAAAAAAATAAGGAAGTGTAAGATGGGTGGTGGGGTTCATAAAGAACCCACATAGTTGTTATTGGAGCACACACCTCAGAGAGGTGATCAGGGATCAATTCGCCAGACTTAGCAAACAAAAATACAGAACACCCAGTTCAATTTGAATTTCAGGTAAACAACAAATGAATGTACGATTGATACTATGCTTATGTTAAAATATTATTCAGAGCACTGCCATCCAAAGCAAACCACTGTCCCCGAACCATAAAAGAGGATGTCGGCACACACATACCACATGTTCCAGACACTTCACAGCCAGATGTTTGCCTAAGATGGAAACACGTCTACACACACACACACGTACATGAATATTCATATCTGCTTTGTACATAATAGCAAAACCTAGAATCAATCCAGAAGTCCACATGTAGGGGATAAACCCACTGCGGTGCAGCTACATAAAGGAGCCCCAGGCAGTCGCAAAGATGAAGGGGCAACTGGATTTGAAACAAAATAAACAGAATGGAGGAAGCTGGAGGAAGGAGAAAGAGATCATGCTAAACACTTTCACGTATGTAAAATTCTGGATATTAAAACTAAATGTAGCCAGGTGTGGTGCACACGCCTTTAATCCCAGCACTGGGGAGGCAGAGGCAGAGGATCTCTATGAGTTTGAGGCCAGCCTGGCCTACAGAGCGAGTTCCAGGACAGCCAGTCAGTGCTGTTACACAGAGAAACCAGGCCTCAAAAAACAAAATCAAAAAAACAATAAACAAACAAACAAATAAATAAAGTTTAAAGAACCACCACCACCAATAACAAGCCCAAATATAATGTCAGAGCAGATGTGGGAAGTGTCGGGTGGTGCAAGAGGCAAGGTGAGAAGCACAGAATTGGAGGTGTCTGAGACTGAATGCCATGCTCATCGCCTTGATGGAGTGTGGTGAAGGGGCCTGGGTGTTTGTCAACCTCCCCACCCTGGAACTGGCTAAGAGCACATTTGCTCTCCTTCCACCATTTAGTCCCAAGGATGGAACACAGGTCATCACTGTCATTGGCTGGTCCATCTCATCAGCAAGAACTCCCCCCATTTTCATCATTTTTTTTGTGTATAGCTCAGTGGCATTGTGTGCATACACATAAGTGTGCAGACATCACCAACATCCATCTATGGGTCCCTTTTCATTTTGCAAAACTGAAACTCTTGCGGTGCACAAGGCAACCCTGCGGTCCACACTTAGTGTCACATAAGTCAGGCGAGGAGCCACATGCCTGTTGTCTCGACACTAGGGAGGTAGAGGCAAGAGGATCAAAAGTTTGAGATCCCCCGGGCCACATGAGACTCAGTCTAAAACAACAAAACTATGACTTGACTAAACAGTAGCCCTCCATACCTGGCAAGCCACAATGTCACTTTCTATCCTTGGGCGCCTGAATCTTTGGGAACCTTCTGAAAATGGACATACAATGTGTGTCCTTTTGTGTCTGGCTCATTTCATGGAGCAAAATGTGTTCAAGTTCCATCCATATTGTAGCATGTGTCAGAATTGCCCTTCTTTGTAAGACTGAGTGATAGTCCTGTTTACATGCAAATGACATCTTATTTATCTAACCTTTTGCTGACGGATACCTTGGTTGTATCTAAGGTGCCACCCTTAGTGCCCCTTCTCTCTGTGTACAAGATGGACTCTTGTGCCACCCTCACAACCCCAGCCTTTGCTGCCATTTTAATTTGGGGATCACAAAAAGTTAAGCTGTATTGTGATATTACTTATACATTGTTTAAAAGTGTGGGGGTGCATGTTTGCATATGTGTGGGCACACATGTGAGGGTGCATATTTGTGGCTGTGCATGAATGTGGAGGCCTCTGCTGATGTTAGGAGTCATCATTCATTCATATTCCACCTTAATCATTGAATCAGGGTCTCTCAGCCAAACCCAGAGCTCATCTTCCACCTTAGTCATTGAGTCAGGGGCTCTCAGTCAAACCCAGAGCTCACCAACATTGCTAGAGTTACTAGCCAGCTAGCTCCACCTTCTGAATCTGGATTTACATGACAGCTGTCACACCCACCCTGCATGGGGATCCAAGTTCTGGTCTTTGATCTTACATAGCATGCTCTCAGGCACCTCCCTAGCCCTGCCATGTCTTTTCATGGTAAGGTAGGGCACTGTCCTGTTTCATTCTGGCTCCTGCCTCTTGGGTCATGAAACCAGCTTGTAAGGATCAAGCGTGTGTGCCTGTGGAGTTGGAAGTCGCTATCAGTTATCTCCCTCTCCATCTTATTTTTTGAGACAGGGTCCCTCGTTGAATCGAGAGCTCATCTTTTAGGCTCTCTGCCTCCCAGTGCTGGGACTACAGACGTGAACTACAGTGCTCTGTGTTCTTTACATGGAGACCGGAGATCCGAACTCAAGTGCTCATGTTGTGCCCCAAGTGTTTCCCTGACCGAGCTCCCTCCCCGGATCTCAAGGGTCGAATTTTTAAACACCAGAAACAGCATGTCACAAAATGGCAGCACAGGAGGGTCACAGCAAACAAACACCAGCCCAGGCAGGGGCTTCAGAGTGAGTTTTGCCAAACAGCCTTGAAGCTCGGGATTAAAGTCTTTCTCCCATCTGGAACCTGGCGACTGCATGAACAGTGACCACATTGTGTTCCTTCCCAGAAAAAGCACGGAGTTGCCTGGCTACCCGGCAATGTATATATGACTTGGCAGCTCGCCTGGCCTCGTAGCTCAGAGGAAAATTCCAGGGTGGGATTCAAACTGAGTTTCCAGCGACGAATGGGCTGGAAGGCTTAACCCCTTCATCTTGGGGATTTCAGGCTCAGGTAATACATAAGCCAGGTGATCTGAGCTGCAAGGGGCCTCAGATTCTTTCTCTGCAGAATGGGCTGACCGGGATGTGACCTGGTGACAGAACCTATAGACTCCACGAGATGTAGAACTAAAGTTAGCATCTCTGAGACTTGGCCTTCGTAAAAAGGCCTTCATAGCCAGACCTATCCTAGCTCAGACTCCCTATAGTTTTGCAGCCTTGGGGTTCTTTTTGGTTTTTACTGCATTATTATTACTGTGTGCATGAGTACCACAGCCCGCACATGGTGGCATGAGACAACTTTGGGCAGTCTGTCCTCTCCTTCCACCTTTGCTTTGGATCCAGGGATAGACCTCAAGTCATCAAGTGTGCACAGCAAAGGCTTTATTCCCTGAGCCATCTCACCATCCCATAAACTAAGGGTGATCAGGGCTTGAAAGATGGCTTAGAGGTTAAGAGCACTGACTGCTCTTCCAGACGACCCAGGTTCAATTCCCAGCACCCACATGGCAGCTCACAACTGTCTATTACTCCAAGATCTGACACTCCTAAGCAAACTACATGCAGACAAAACACCAATGCACATAAATATAAATTATTTTAAAAAAAAAAAGCCGTGTGGTAGTGGCACATGCCTTTAATCCCAGCACTCAGGAGGCAGAGGCAAGCAGATCTCTGTGAGTTAGAGGCCAGCCTGGTCTACAAGAGCGAGTTCCGGGACAGCTAAGGTTGTTACAATGAAACCCTTTCTCAAAAATAAACAAAACAAAACAAGTGTGATCAGATCTATCTTGTTGGGTTCTACCAACCACTCTGCCTCAGAACACAGAGGTAAGAGCTAGATCTTCTCTTCAGCATGCTTCAGTGACACTACCAATTCCAAGTAAGGCATTGCCCTAGATTTCTATGCTAATCCCCAGCAAGCAGTTCACCAGTCCTCCATGGCCCTACTTCCTGTCTGCCCAGTATCCTTCATCATGCTCTGTCTTTTGCTCATCACAAGAAAATAATTCCTTCCTCCAAACCATCCTGGCCTCAGAGGAAGGCTTCCTCCTGCTCATCCAGCATGGGTGGAATTCAGTGTCATCTACTTGAAGATGTATTTCCTAACTATGCCAAATCCAAGTGGCCAAATCCAAGCCTCCGAGCCCTGCTTACCGGCTCAGACTGGGTGTTCCTGGGCTCTCTGAAGTCATTTCTAGCCTCCCCTCACACATTCTATAGGTTCCCTATAAAATACACTCTTCAGGTTACACATGGTGGGACATACCCATCCTTCAGTAGGGTCATCTAGGAGGGTCGTGGGTTTGAGGCCACTGTGGGTTATAAAGTGAGAGACCCTGTCAAAGAAATAACACAACCACTAAAAACACTCCCTAGCCCAGCAAGATGGGGACCAGCAAACGAAGACATTTAGGAGGACTTGAGTTTGAGCTCCAGGATACACATAGTAGCAGGGAAGAATCAACTCTGTAAGCTGTCCTCTGGTTTCCACTGTCCTGGGCACGGCATACGTGTGCATATGCGTACACACACACATGATAGAGAGAGGATAATAACTATGGACCAGTAAGATGGCTCAGCGGGTAAGGGCACCTGTTGCCTGACAGGCCTAACAATCTGAGTTTGATCCCAAGGCCCCACACGGTAGAAGAGAACAGACTCCAATTGAGTTGTCCTCTGACCTCCTCATGCCTGCCATGTGAATGGGTACCCAGACATACACAATGAATAATAAACTACAATAAATAAATGTAAATAAGTAACTAACTCCCCTGTACTACTCCCCAGATGAACTTGTATGTGCTGAGGGAAGCAGTCGATGACTCACCCTTCTCTAACATCTTCTCTCCCCTTATTCGGACATTTTCTATTTTACACAGGGAAGCAGGTCAACTCCACTCTCAAGTCCTACAGTTAAGGTGGAGATGACAATCTAGGAATTCCAGACAGGAATGAAGTCTGTTCCAGGGCTGGCCAATAAGTATCTCAGGAATTGACTCATCAAAGGGCTTGGAACATTTGTGGAATTACATTGTAAAAGAGTCACCATTTCCCCTGGGACAATTTAGCTGGTGGCACCCATTCCCAATGACGTCAGTAGCCATATTTGCTTCTTAGAGATGAGACCTCTTGGACAGTATTGGGCCAGACTAGAAGTTAACAGCTCCCAGGGACTGAAAAGTAAGATCACATCATGACGGTATCATTTGCAACTCTGATATTGAACAGCTACAATCTCCCTTGTTTTGTTTAATTCAAGTGGAGCTTAGTTTTCTTTCATTGATACATGAAATAGACATTACAAATAAAATTCCTGTCTTGAACCCTTGGACCTCTCAGATATGAAATATCCAAGCCACTTCCCTTTTCTCCCTTTCTCATATCCAGAGACAACGTATGTCCTATGGAGATAGATGTTTACTCATAAATGTGTCTCCTTCTTCCCTGTTTTCTACTCTTTCATTTTTACATTTGTTTATTTATTTGTGCACAAAAGAGTATGTGTGCCACAGGGTGGCTGTGGATCTCAGAGAAAAACTTGCAGGAATCGGTTCTCGCCTTCCACCATGTGGGTCCTGGGGATTGAACTCAGGTTGTCAGTCTTAGCAGCAAGCACCTTTACCCACTAAGACAACTCACCAGCCCCGCGTCTTCTAATTCTACAGATCTATTCAATACCATTTTACAATGACACATCTTCCCCATGACACGGCTAGTCCGCCCCGTAGTGAATTCTCCATCGCACTGCTAGTTTTCTTAATCTTCCCCTCGTATTTTCCAAACCCAGAAAAGACATACTTGTAAAACACTAAGTCTAACTGTCCATCTTCAGGAGACATGCGTACATGCTGTGCACACAAACACGCACACAGATAAGGGAGAGAGAGAGACAGAGACAGAGACGCCCAGAGAGAGACTACTGAACCAGACAATGGAGAAGCCCAGAGGCAGTTGGCATCAGATACAGCTGCATGTGGACTCTTCAAAAACTTCTACAGAGATCTCTCATTGGCCATCTCTAGACTCTGATTCTCTGGCAGGAACTCTGCCCAGCACATCCAACAGAATTCTCTTAGGCATGCTTTTTATTGGCTCAAACTAGGTCACGTGTCCCATCCCCAAACCAGTTACAGTGACTTCTGAAGGTCAAATAGACACAGGAGCTGAGAAGAGAGACTACATACATCCTAGAGAGAGGGTTGGGGAAAATCGGGGGTGTCTTCAAAAACACAAGGTGATTTTGTGGGTCTTTGAAAGAATAGACACCAGCAGCTGATAAGACAGCTCAGCAGGTAGACTTTTGCCACTAAGCCTGATGATCTGAGTTCAGTTCCCAGCACCAAGCCTGATGACCTGAGTTCAGTTCCCAGCACCAAGCCTGATGACCTGAGTTCAGTTCCCAGCACCAAGCCTGATGACTTGAGTTCAGTTCCCAGTACCAAGCCTGACGACCTGAGTTCAGTTCCCAGTACCAAGCCTGATGACCTGAGTTCAGTTCTCAGTACCAACATGGTGGAAAAAGAACTGACTTTCACAGGTGTCCAGTGGTGTGTGTGGACCCAGACTCATATACACAAAATAAATAGATGTGATGTCCTTTTTTTTTAAAGAGTAAATACTGGTTAAACAAAAGCTCTTATCACTACACCCATCTAAAATATACCAGGACCCCCATGGTCAAGTTTAGTGTGCATGTATAGCTTTTCGTGGCTTCCTCTGTGGTCATGACTCACTACCATTACCGTAGCTTACACACATTAGGTAGAATAAATTTTTGATGTCTTTGTCTCTGATCCTCTAGGAGGGTTCTAAACCCCCCACAAGAATAAGATTTTAGCCGGGCACAGCTTTAATCCCAGCACTTGGGAGGCAAACGCAAGAGGATTCCTGTGAGTTCGAGGTCAGCCTAGTCTACAAAGCGAGTTCCAGGACAGGCTTCAAAGCTACACAGAGAAACCCTGTCTCAAAAAATTAAAAAAAAAGAAAGCATTTGTGATTAAGGTTAATTTTACTGTTTAAAAAAATAAAACAAACAAACAAAAAACAATTTTGAACACGTATGTAGAGCATGCTAACCACTCTTTCTACCAACCCCACCCACCCTGCCCTGGCCCCACAAATCTCTCATGTTCACATCTATTTATGTTGTTTCGTGACCCATCAAGATTAAACAGGGCTATCTGTATTAGAGCCTGATTGGCTCAGCAGAGGAAAAACAACTAGAGACAGCTCTCCCCCTCTCTTCTGGAGTCTACCAATAGCCAATAAATAGTTCAGACATAAAGGGGGAGGACCTCCCCATTTCATGACCGATGGTTGACAGAGCTGGTCTTTGGGGGTCCAGCACAGGTAACCACAGGCGCTGTGAGTTAATGATCGCAATGTCTATGTGGAGTCTAGAGGATGCTAATCCACAGCCTTTTATGCTTATCTTTCAGCTCAGATGCTCACTGAGCCTTAGAGAGGGTGGTGGAAGTCACCTGTCTAGGGCTAGGTTCACATTCCTCTCTTAGTTTTTGCCTCTCGGGCAGTTAGGGAATCTCTGAATTCGCTACTGTTCACGGAAGGAATGGCTGCTCTGATTCTGAGAAACTGGGGGCCACTCTTGAATATGGGCGTAAGCAATGGTATGCTGATTTTAGTGCTCCATCTATGTTGTTGGATCTTTGGAGAAACCAGCCATCGTCCTGAGTTGCGGAGACCACTTCTCTCCCACCACACAGATGACCAGCCATGGCTTGGGGATGCATGACCCATAGAAGGCCAGCTAAGGGTATTCTAGGCGCAAGGGAAGCCAGCCCTTCCCACACAGATAAATGACCTGAGAATAGTACCACTCTGATGTCATGGGGAAGCTTTGCGTGACAGTACCCTGCCAGTGTACAGGCTCAAATGGAGGAGAGACAGCTGCTGGCTGCATTCCATCACCCCAGGACAGCTACACCCCTCTCCTCCCTGACAGCCAGTTCCTGGAGCCAAGAAATTCTCCCCCCAACCCACCCCTTGCTGAAACTGGTTTGAGAACTCTGTCATCCTTAGGTCTCCCAGCCAAGCAGGGGCCCCTGCCTTTCCATGCAGTGGCCATGTGTGTTAACTGAAAACCTTCAACTGCAGGGTGAGGCTTGCAGGGAAATCAACTGGGGCCATTCATTTTACAATGGGGAGCCCTCTGTGACCACCTGCCGGGAGGGACATACATTTCTGCGAAGCGTTTCCTATGTACTGAACAAATTGATTTTAATGCATGAGTGGCTGCCATTTGAGACGCCATTCACTCATGAGGGGATATGACTGCCTAGTGACGTCAGGCTACATGGGAAAGCTGCTGAAATGAATCGAGTTTCAGAGACATAATCCAACAGGTGTCAGCTAAGGATGGCAACTCTGCAGCTTCCAGGCCTCCGCTCGAATTCCAGGCCTGCAGGCGACTAGCGGTGTGCCTGGGCATGTTTTATGTACCTTCTGTTCCTCGGCGTCTACGTGGGTGAAATGAGGATACTACTAAACGTGGAAAGGATGTTCCGAGATGGGTGACAAGGACCGAGTAGGAGAGTTGATGCGAAGTACACAAGACCGCGCCACGCGTTTGGAAAGCCGAAATAAGTACAAGCTGTGACTCGCCTCCCACTTTCACTGAGGGTTTCATAGAAAGAGGCAGGCAGAAAATATTTGCCGTGCCACCAAAAATATCAGAGCGGAGAGGGAAAACACTGTGACGGGTCTGAATTGAGCCGACGGGAGTAGCTCACCATCTGAATATCCCAGCAGGCCTTCCTTACAACAGCTACGATGTAGCCCACACCATATGGCCTCTCCTCCTGCCAAAT
Organism: Ellobius talpinus; assembly: GCA_001685095.1. Classification (NCBI taxonomy): domain Eukaryota; kingdom Metazoa; phylum Chordata; class Mammalia; order Rodentia; family Cricetidae; genus Ellobius; species Ellobius talpinus. Next base: position 110,548 of record LOJH01000304.1, on the reverse strand, counting down.
ACTTAGTGGATTTCCTCTGAGGTAGTTTCTTCCCTGGCTCTCGTTTTCTAAGGCTCAGTGGAGCTGAGCCCTTAGCTGAATCTAGGAAAGGGATGGTCATATAACACATGATTCAGCTAAGGTCACCAGGGCCCTACCTGGGCCGAAACCTCTGACTTAAAACTACTTTGCTTACTGGGGTTTGCAAGGTCTTAAGGGGACACTGACAATGATTGTGGGGGCTATGAAGTTTACTGGAAGAAGGCAGTAGCAACACAGCAGACAGGCAGATAAACAACAGCATGGTGGGGGCACTGAGGAGATTCGGGGCCCCAGTGTCCTTGAGGGGACAGCACAGAGGCAGCTCACAAGAAGAAATCAGGTCCATTTGGCAGAGTTGAGGAGGGTCCCTTCTGAGGAATATGTTGGGGGTCTAAAGCCAGGCTTTCTGAATCCCCCCAGTGTAAGGTAAACGAGCAAATGGGGAGCAAGACTTGTGGCCAGAGACATCCCTATACCCTCTTTGATGTAAACTTCCTTCCCCAGGTGAAAGATGTGGACAGATGGAAATCGCTTAGCTTCTTCTCAGGGATGGGCACCACAAGGCTCGGGGCAGGGCTTGCGGTGGAAGCAGCAGTCGGCTCTGGATTCTACCAGGGCCATCTTTTTACTTTAGTTTCTGTGGCTATGATTAAAAAAATAAAATAAAATACCCTGACAAGACAGATGAGTCTCTGACTGAGGGAGTAAGGCTGTCGCTAGGAGATATATGGGGCCGTCAGGCAGAGGGGAGATAAGGGCTACTTCAGAGTGTTTACACAGGTTCAGGCAGCCCCAGTCACTGGCCTGTGGTGATCAAGGCTCCTCTCAGGCTTGGTGTGTGAAAGGATCTTTATGGCCTGTGCTCCTGGGAGAGGCCAGCTGAATGGCCCTTCCTGTGGCTACAGTTCCTTAGGCGGTTTCAGCCTGACACAGCGGACAGACCAACGTGGCATATTTTGAGATGGGTCTGTCTTTAAGTCTTTCGCTCTCCCATGTATTATCTCTGTCTTTCCTGGACACTTTGCATGGAATTTCACAAACTGACACTTTCAGTATTATAGAGAAACGTATATGAATCAATAAGTGAAAAGGAAGGAAAGCATCACAAGTATGGACTATGGAAACAGGGAAGGGCGAGCCGGTACGAGAGCCAAGCCAAGGCTCCGGAATTTGGCCCCTGAGATCTATATGGTGGAAGGAGAGAACAGGCTCCTGAAAGTGCGTGCGTGCTGTGGCACATGCACACATACACCCCTACATGCATGCACAAATGCACAGCACATGGATACGTAAACAAATAATTGCACCTTTAAAACCCCAATTGAAATAGATTCGTGGTGGCAATAGCTCCCAGTCAGGACAGGCCTAGGAGAGAAAAAGCCTTTTCAACAAACATTATGGAAATGTATGTTGGCATGTCCCCTGCTCAAGAGCTCAGTGGTCTTCTGTGAGTATTCTGTTTTTAAATTTTCTTTATTTTAATGTTTTTCATGCAAGTATATAACGTATGTTGAGCACATTCTCCCACCCCCACCCCCTTTCTCACCCCTCTAGATTACTCCCTTTTGTCCCCATAGCCTTGCTTCATGTTCATGTTACATGTATACACACATGATTAATAGGGATCTTTGTAAAATCCAGGCACTGCTCGTGAGAGAAAACATACCAGTCTTTCTGAGCCTGGCTTAACTTGTTTAATACGACTATCTCCTGTTCATCCCGTACGAGGATGCTGGCTTGAGATGGTTTTCTGTGTACATAGGAGTGGGTGTGAATGGGTATAGACTACAGGATTAGAACAGAGACCAGGAGGGAGGAAAAAGAGGAGTTGAGGACTTGGGGGTGGAAGAATACAAGAGAAGGTGGGGGATGGGAAGGAGAGTTGGGGAGGAGGATAAAAGAAACAAATTGTGTTTGAAAAATCCATAATGAAACCTAATGTTTTGTATATTAACTAAAAACTAAGTTAAAAAATACTGTTTCAAAAGTATACTACTTTCTTACAATTAACATAACTTTTCTATATGGAAAATAATTCACATGTATATATATGCATAGATTATAGATAGATAGATGGATGTACAGACGGATGGATAGCTAGCTAACCCACATATCCATTTTCTATACCCATTCCTCTGTTGATGGACAACACATAGGCTGGTCCCACATCTTAACTATTGTGAAAAGTCTTGGTGTGCAAGAGTCTATGTGATATATGGGTTTGAAATCCTTTGGGTAAATATCTGCGCAGAGTGGTATAGCTGAGTCATACAGAAGGCCTACAGCTTGAATCCTAGGAAAGCAAGCCAGTAAAGAAGCATAGAGAGATCAGGCCTGGCAACCAGCTCCCAAGTTCCCCAGGCTGGCAATGTCACTTGACTGAAACTTGCCAATACAGCATTGAAATGTTCATTTGTTCATCTGAAAACAAGTCAAAGCTTGCTGTGACACCAGACACTCATCTCAGCATTTGGGAAGGAGTAGCAGGAAGACTGAGGTTTCAGGACACCAGCGTAGGTTACCTTGTGAGTTCCAGGCTAGCCAGAACTACATAACAAGGCACTGCCTCAGAAAACAAAAATTAAAACAACCCCCCCACACACACACACACAAATCACCACTACCACAACAACAAAGCTAAAGGAAAGAAAGACAGGGGAAGATGGCTCAGTGGGTAAAGGGGCTTGCCGCCACAACTGATGGATGAATGGTCTGTTCATCTGGTGGAGAGGGAGGACCCACTCCAGCAAGCCGTCTGCTGTCTTCTGACTTCCACCCAGGCACATGTGCACACACAAAAAGAGATATAATACAGTGTTTAGCACAACAAAGGGAAGGAATCAGTCTATAGCATGAAAATTAGAATGCTGACCGTGTGAACATCACCTGTGCATTTAAATGATCAACTGACCATTCTTGGAACCAGCCTTATTATCAATGCCATCATTACTGAGCAACCCTGGGTATCATACCCCTCCTCACATACATCAAAACTCACACTGAACAGTGAGTTCTGGGTTGCAAATGAGGATTTACTTCTGCACCTGTTTTCTTGTGTCTGCTGCATCAGTCAAGTCAACAAAAGCATACACGGGTACAACAGAACAATTCTCTTGAGCACAGAATGGGTCTTGGACCTCAGAGGAGCCAAGCAGCTCTTTCCTAGTAAGGTGCTGTTGGAAGGTCCCAGATGTAGATAAAAAGGCTTGGCTTGGAAGAGCCAGGGGGTTGTCTATTGACTCAGACAGTACATGAGCAGTTTCCGGCATAGTGAGCACTTTTCCTAACTGACCATCTTGCCAGCCAAGTAACAACATCTTAGAAAGTACAGCATAATGATCTTACTGTAAATTTCCCACCACTTATGACATCACCTCCATTTCACCTTGGGCGGTGTACTAAAGTTAGTGGGGCTAAATTATCAGAGAAGCAACTGATTGGCAGCACACTGAACACTCTTGAGTACTGGCTGGATAAACAGGCGTCTTTCAGTCAAAACTGGAAACAGCTGGTTCTCCTCATAAACACTCAGGACAATAGAAGCCATTATTTCCAATGTGCCCTTGACATTTTTTTTAATTTTTTTTAAAAATTTTTTTTAATTTTTTAAAATTTTTTCTTTAAATTTTTTTTAAAAATCACATATATATATATATATAGAGAGAGAGAGAGCGTTGTGTGTGTGTGTGTGTGTGTGTGCGCGCACACACACAGGCCAGAGCACTTTTGCGACAGTCGAAGGACAGCTTTCAGGAGTTCATTCTCTTCTCTAGATGCTATTTCAAAAACCAAGCAAACGAACTAAAGCAGCACAGTAGAGATAAAGAGATGAGAGAGAGCCTGCGAATGAAGGCACTCGTCGTCCTGTCAGAGACCCTGAGAGTCCCCAGGATGCTCATGGCAGAGGACCACTGACTTTTGAACACTCTCCTCTAACCTCCATATGCAGGTCCTGGGGCTTGAATTCAGGCAATCAAGCTTGAGGGCAAACACCTTTCCTGCTAAGCCAGACTGCTGGCCCTGCCATATGTCCCTCGTTATCTGATGTATTAAAATAGCTAAGCCTCCAAAGCGTCTGAGAGCAGTTTTCACTTCTTGATACTCTCTACCTTGTAATATCTATACCCAAGGCTGCTAGATGCTTCCATAAAAGAGGCTATCTGAGGGATGCTAGAAGCTTCTCTGGGGCCCCCAGACTACAGTGCTGATGAGACGATGGGAGCTCTTTTTGTAAGGTGTTGAGAAGGACTGTATGCGCAGGGTACCTCTCTGGGAAAAGCACTGGGTTCAAACATCTGCCTTTCCCCCCACCCCACCCCTTCGGAGGCTGTACAAGCCTCCAGGGCTACCAGGCTCCTGAATCAAAGGTCGCCATTCAGTGACCTTCAGACCTCTGATTGATTTGGGAGCCTCCAGACCTCTGGCCCACCCCACTCTCCTGGGACATCCCGGGCAGCCGCTCCAGACTCAGGGACGCCAGGAGCCTCTTTTCCTTAATCCTTCCAGCTGCCGGCTGGAGGCCCAAGCAAGGGCCAGGAAGAAGGCTCATTTCCCTGACCCCAGCAGAAGAGGAGGGGGAGTTGAGTCCTGTGCCTGCCACCCAAGAACCATATTTCTACATCCAGACAGTCTAGTGAATGCTGCTGTCTGGCTAGGGAAGAGAAGAAAAAAAAACTAAATTTCAATACTGTTAAAGAAACAAAACCAACATTAAATTGTTAGGGACACTGTAAGAAAAATTTTATTGAGAACTGTCCCAGTAGATATAAGGATGTTGATAATGGATTTTATAAAAATTCACATCAGTTTATTTATTTTGTGTGAAGGGGTATGGGCTCTTGTGGAGGTCAAAGGACAACTTGCAAGAGTCAGTTCTATCCTTTCATGATGGAAGGAATGATCAGGCCTGAGGACCAAACCAAAGTCTTCATGCTTGGCCGTACACACCTTTACCCAGCTGAACCGCCTCACTGGCCCTGCTTGCTGTTTTTTTTTTGTTTGTTTGTTTTTAAATGGGGGTTCAGGGCAAGACTCGGGATGCAAGTCCATGGATACCAAATGGTCCCATGGAAACAACAGGAAGGAGCTGGACTGTCTCTACTCTGACCCAGCTATCTCGCTGAACACAGGGCAGGGTGTTGAGACATCACCAGATGAGACAAGGAAGGCGATCAGATGTGACAGATGTGGGCTGTAGGTTCTTGCTAATGCAAGATTTTACTCAAAAGTACATGGACCAGCCCAGAGGTTTCTGGAACTCCATGGAAGACTGACAAAGCCAAAAACGTTTGACAGTATCCTGCAGTGGGAAGCTATGGACCCCAATTATACTTCCATATTCATTTAAATATTGATAGCTGAGGGTGAGGGTTCCACTCCTATCCTCTTCTTAGGAATTGACCCTCAAAACATGCCCCCTGCTGCAGCAGAGGGAGTGGAAAGGGAACCAAGTGCCCCTTCACCTCACTCTGGCTGTTTGACATCCTTCAAAAGCCTCCATCCTATGAAGAGCACAAAGATTCCCCAGTCCCTACTCCAGTGCAAAGCCCTCTGGGGACATCAACAACTTCAACTCATCCCTTCCACCATATTCTGGGATGGCAAGTGGCTGCTCTCCTGAAGCCCTCATCTCTCCCTTCGTAGAGTTCACTAGAAGAACCTGAGGCACTGCCCAGGGACCACCAGTTGTAAACTCTAAGTCAAACCTTGTCCCATGGCAGCAATAGAGCACTCGGTCACTGAACAAGAATTCTGCAAGCCTGTGGCTAGGCACAGCTGATAGTCAGGGTTCAGAGAATACACAGAATCATGGCTCTGCCACCTGGGTGTGGTCCTGCAGGCCTGTAACCCCAGCACTCTGAGGGCTGGGTAGGAGGACTGTGAGATACAGGGCAGCCGGGGCCACATAATGAGTTCCAAGCCTGCCTGGGTGACTTGGTGAGACCCCATCTCAATGACCCCACATCACCATAGACTGATCAGGCTTTTCTTTACCTGGGGAGGATAGAGTTGGGAACCAGATACTGGTGACAGAGGCAAGGACATTTTAAAAGTGAATAGGGATCTGAGGCTGTAGCTTGATTGATAGAGCACTCACCTAGCGTACACAAGGTCCTGGGTTCAATTCCCAAGTACTACAAAGCAGAAAATTTTAAAAATGAATGGAGTTAGTCAAAGCCATGCTCAGACATGTCATCAAAAATACAGGGAAGAAATGTAAAAATAGACCAAGAGAATCATACCCGACTTAAAAGTTCCATGTCCAGAAGATGCAATGATTGACAGACCACAAAAGCAGTCTAGTAGGTGGGCAAGAGAGATGGCTCAGATGGGTTCTTTGCTCTGAGCCCGACAACCTGAGTTCTGCCCACGTGGTGGAAGGAAAGAAAGAAATCCCAAAGGTAGTTCTCTGACCTCCACACATGTGCAATGGCCAAGCTCCAGTATCTCTCTCTCTCTCTCTCTCTCTCTCTCTC
>LOJH01000304.1:53836-80332 GCA_001685095.1 Ellobius talpinus | reverse complement strand
ACACACACACACACACACACACACACACACACACGCAGTCCCAAGAACTTGTTTATTTATTTTGTAAATTAGTGTTTATTGTAATCTGACTATTCAAGCAACGAGCCAGCTAGTCCTGAGGACTTCCAGAGCTCCGGCGGAGACCTCCAGAGTCCCCACTTAACATCTCCACTTACTTTAGAATAAGCAACTCCAACTCGGCTGTTACACATCCCAGAGTCCTCTTCCTCTCAGGCCTCGCCTGCACCCTGCGTCTCAGATATCCACTAAATAAAACTTCTGTCAACCCAGTCTCCCCAGACGCGATCACAGGGCTAATGTCTGATGCCTTTTCTCTTTGCCACACATATACAAATCATTAGCAAGATTTATTTATATAGTCTTCAAAGAGAGTCTTGAAACTGTTTGCTTCTCCCTGTCTCTGCTGTTACTGTGCTTGGAGTCTGTTGGTCTCATCTAGGCAACTGCCTCGTGCCTGGCCTTTCCTCTCCCTCTCTTTCCTATTTCTGTTCTCCTAGCTCTCCACAGAACAGCCAGAATCATCTTAATGAATGGCATCAGGCCTTATTTCAAAGTATTCAGACACCCCTTACCATATTTAGGATTACATTTTCTTAGTTCTTGCTCTTTTTTCCTTAACATTCCATTTTCACGTGCGTGTGCATGGTATGTGTGTGCATATTTGCATGTGTGAGGATATGTGGGGGGTGCATTGCACAGGTGTGTGCATGCATGTTTGCATTGCACATGTGTGTGCTTGGATGTGTGTGTGTTCACGTGTGCACACATGGAGACCCGAGGCTGATGTCTACAGTCACCCTCCGTCATTCTTCCATGTTATTCATTAAGGCAGGGCCTCTCAAGCAAACCTAGAGCTTGCTGGTAGGGCTAGTTTTGCTAGCCAGGTTACTTGGATGACCCCTGTCCCTGCTTTCCCAGACTGGAATTACAGGTATGCTGCTGTCCCCGCCCAGCATTTATGTTGGTCCCGGGAATCTGAACTCTGGTTTCCATGCTTAAGCAGCACGTGCTTTGAGTCATTTCCCCAACTCTTTCTATTTGGAATTAAACGTCAGGTCTTTCTATTGCCCTTAACTCCTGACAAGTCATTCACTCTTCCATACCCGTGCAATCTCACCAATCCCATTTTCTGCCCCACATTGTCCTCCAGACATTCTGGTGGTTTGTCTGCCTGCCTGCTTTCCTTTCTTTCCTCCTTTCTTTTATTTATTTTTTCTAACATTTATGGCTTTGTGCAGTGTAATTTTATCCGTCTGGAATGTTCTTGCTCTTCCCACACCTGACTCTTCTTAAAATTTAGTCTTAGCTGCCCTTCCTCTAGAAGCTTTTCCTGGTTACCCTGTGTCTGCCATAGAAGCACACCCTCCCCCATTTGCATCTCTCCCCTCCCCTTCTTTTCTTTCTAAGTGTTTGGCATCATCTTTACAAGTTAATTTGTCAGCTTACCTTCTGGATGTGTCTTCCATGCTGGAGACTAGAACTCTAAAGTCATAGTTAATTAAATAACTGAACTCACATGAAAACCACTTTGATTTCATTCTCAAGGAATCATACACATGCCTGGCATTTGCCCTTATCAGTAGTAGGCTCCCAAATATTACCAGGAGGACAGCGGCATCCATGTTTACTTATGTGGACTCTGCCTATTGATATCAATGGTTCCTGACTCATGATGGCTTGACTTACATTTTTATTTCTGACTCTAGGATTGAGGGAGTGCAATTTGCATTCATTGGAAATTGTATTTTGAATTTTGATCTTTTTCCCAGGGTAACAATATGTACTATGATGCTCTCTAGGGAATCTGGGCAGGAAGCCATCACTCCCAATCAGCCACATGAGCTTGAGGCCAAACAACAGATACCTTCTTTTTAAATTTGAATTTAATTTTTTTCCCTTTGAGATAGGGTCTCATGTAGCTCAAAGTCACTATGTAGCTAAGGATGACCATGAATTTCTCAACCTTCTGCCTCCAACCTCCCAATTGCTGGTACCACACACAGCTTTGTGTAGTGCTAGGAATCAGACCCAGGGCTTTGAGCAGACTAGACAACCACTCTACCCACTAAGCAATCCACCAGCTACAAATAGCTATCTCATGGCATTCACGTTGTTTAGCTATGTTGGTAGGTGAGATTTTTTAAATTTAATTTTTTAATATATATGAGTGTTTTGTCTGTATGTATATATGTGTGCTACATGCATGTCTGGTGAACAAAGAGACCAGAAGAAGCTATTGGATACCTTAGAACCAGAAGGGGATGGTTGTGAGCCATTATGTAGGTCCTGGGAATTGAACGCAGGTCATCTGCAAAAGCAGCGAGTACTCTTAACTGCTGAGGCATCTCTCAGCTCCTAGATTTATTTTGGAACTTGGGACATTTTCACCTTACAGTGAAAGGGTTTACTTGAACATAGTGCCACCATCAGTAGAGGGGCATCTGTAGTTTCATTCAGCAGTTAAACTGCTGGGGCTAGAGAGATGGCTCAGTGGTTGCTACTTGTCTAAAGGACCCAAACAACCATGTGGGGCAGCTCACATTGTCTGCAACTCTAGATGCAGGGATTCACCACCTTTTCCTGACCTTCTTGGACATGGAAGTCATATTCACATGTGCTGTGCAAGCACACACACACACACACACACACACTTAAACAGAATCTTAAAAAGAACTAGAAAATATAACCAAATAATTTAAGGAGATTGAATCTATGATTGAAAACCTCCCACGAAGACTTCATTATAAATCCAACCAACTATTCAAGGAAGAAGCAGTGTTCATATACCTCAAAGAAGTTCAAAGAAGGGAAGGGAAGACTTGCACACCCATTTCCCAAGACCAGCGTTACACTAACACTAGATCCAGGCCAGGATACTACAAGAAAATAAAAGTCACTGTTCCTGATGAATGCAGAGGCAAAAATCTTCTACAAGATACCAACAAATGAAATTTAGCTCATCATGTACCGTGCTCAAGGGGTGGGGAAGGGTGCCTTAACAGTCACAAGTCAAGCTCTGTGGCATACTAGTTTAATGGAAGAGGATTAATTCTCAGCTCTGTAGTTGGAGAAAGAGTATTTATCCAAGTTCAACATCCTTTTAGAATAAAAACCTTGGGAGTTAAGTGTAGAAAGCACACACTTCAGCACAACAAAGGTCTTTTTTGGCAAACCCATAGTAACATAATAATGATAAAACAAACCCATAGTAACATAATGATAAAACAAAATACAGAAAGTTTTTCCCCTAAGAATCAAGACAATTTTTTTAGACAATGTCTCTCTATGTTCTGGAGCTCACACTGTAGACCAGACTGGCTTTGAATTCACAGAGATCCTCCTGTCTCTGAATTCCCCACATGTTAGGATTAAAGGTGTGTGCCACCATACTTATCAAGACAAAAATTCATTCTTTTACCATGTCTTGCCAATATGATCCCGACATTTCTATCCAGAACAATCACATCAGAAAAAAAGGCATAGAAACTAGAAAATAAAAAGGTAAGGTGATCTGTTTGTAGTTGGCAAGATCTTATATATAGAAAACTCTAAAGATAACATAAAAATAGTCTGCCAGAATTGATAGATTAATTTAGCAAATTTGCAGGGCACAAAATCAAAATAGAGAAATCAGTACTTTATATATCAACAATGGGCTATCTGCAAAGGAAATCAAGAAAACCAGGCCATCAAGATGACTCAGTGCGTCAGGGCACTTGCTGCCAAGGCTGGAAGGCTGGACTACAACCTTAGTTGAATCCCCTGGACCCCACATCATGGAAGGAGAGAACCAACTACCAAAACTTATCCTCTGACCTTTACATACCAAGGTACAGTTGAATCGTGTACACATACCACACACACACACACACACACACACACACACACAACAATGACAGACTAGAAAGTAGAAAAACAATTATCTTTGTAGCCTCATTCATGAATCAAGTGTCCTTTACCTGCTCTTTGCCCTTCATTATCATCTGCCATAACCTTCCTGTGGTCTCCTTTCTTAATATACTATAATCACACTTCTATCTGTATATGTGTGCATATATATAATTAACTAATATCTATTACACACAAACACACATACACAAACAAGTGTACATTATAGGCTGAGATCTACTTACGACAGCCAAAGTGTTTTGTTTTGCTTTTCCCTGAGTTTTGATCACTAACTTTATATTTTCCAAATCCATCCATTTTTCCCGAAAATTTTGTGATTTCAGCTTTTCTTCACAACTCAAGACTATTCTATTCCTTTCTCCCACCCGAGGAATTTTAAAATGACAGTGACAAAGGACTCTAACAGACATTTATCAGAAGACGCCGTCAGGTACGTGAAAGCATGCTCAGTGTTAATAATCATAGGGGAAAGGTAAGCTAAAACCATGAAGAGATGTTATCTCATACCTTCTAGAATGGCTGTTAAAAAACCAATGTATGGGCATGAATGTGGAGAGAAGAAAGTCTTGTTAGAGCGATGTAAATGAATATGGAAGTTCATAAGCACATATCAAAGCATACCATAGCATGACATAAATATATCAATTGTTACCTACCTTAAAAGACAAGAAATCAAACAACTTTAAATATACAGCTACTGATTTAAAATAATAGTAATAAACCCATCACAAGTTCAAATAACACTTTAAGTGAAAAAGACTTTTTGAAACAAAAGATTACCTGGTAGCGTCACTTTACATCTCTGCGAATCTCTTCAGTGCCAGGTGTGGTAGGGAACAGCTGGATTCTCGTCTGCTGGAGCCTTCTGCCTGTTATGGTATCACAGGTCGCACTGCCTCAGGAAAATGTCACTGTACACTCGGAAGCAACAACTGTTGTAAGCAATGAAGACAAACACTGTGTGCGTATGTGTGCTGCATGTATACACATCCAAGTGTGCACGTGTGTGCAGATCATTGTCTTGTGTCTTCCTTCATCACTCTCCAGTTTATGTCTTGAGACAAGGTCTCCCACTGAACCTGAAGCTCACCAGTTAGGCTATGCTTGCTGGCCAGCAAGCCCCAGAGATTGTTCTGTCTGTCTGTCTCCCCAGCACTGGGATTGCACATGGGTCTTGTGACCAACTTCTTATGATGTCGGTGCTGGGGATTGAACTCAGGTTCCACGCTCGCAGAGCAAGAGCTCTACCAGCTGAGTCATCTCCTCAGCCCACACGGAAATACTTTTGATTGATGTGGTCCCATGACTTTGTGGGTTCATACTCTGAATTAAAGTCTATTTTGGTATAAATTTGGAATTATAGAGACATTTTATAATAATATTTAAGATAGGTTAATGATACTGATATTTAATGACAATGGATACTTTTTTCAGTTTTAATGGTTCTAACTGGAATGTTTTATATATCTCTCTCATGGATGAACATTTTATGGATATTGTATCTTTTCAAGAATATTAAAAGTAAGGGCTAGAGAGATGGCCCAGAGGTTAAGGGCACATGTTGCTCTTGCAGAGGACACAGGTTCAAATTCCAGCACCCACATAGAGGCTCACAACCATTTGTAACTCTAGTTTGAAGGGGAATATAATGCCCTTTTCTGGCTTCCTCAGATGCAAACAATGCAAATATATGCATGTATGATTCAAATACATACATGCAGATGAGACACCCACATGCATAAAAAAACCCAGCTAAATCTAAGAACCAGAATTTTAAAAAGCAACAAATTGCTTTCATTAACGAAGAGGAAATTATTATAATACTCTAATAGGTGGGGAAAATAGAAATGAAGTGGCAGCAAAGGGCTGTTTAAGAACATACTGGCTAAGAATGCTGCAGAGTAGAAGCCCCCCCAGCTGATCACTGATATTCCATGTGTATTCCTATTCTAAAGGCTACAGACGAAATCCTGCATCCTTAGAAAGAGACATTATGCCTGACGGGAAGGTTTCATCTTTAGTGTTAGATGACAAAGGAATAAAATTGTCAGGACAAAGAGAAAAACATAGAACCAGCATCTTAAAACCCCCTTACCTGGCTATGCTTTTACTCAAAAATGTCTTTTAAGCGTGTCGCAATGAGGGGGAAAAATGAACCTGGAAGGAAGGAGGGAGACTTAAGAATGAATGACTTGGCAATACATCAGTCCTTATGATTAATATTTTCCACTATAAAATGGATTTTGGGGTGGTTGGGGGTTAAAATGTATAATTAGCTGGGACCCATGGTGCATGCTTTTAATCCCAGTGCTCACGAGGTAGGGGGCAGATTGATGTCTGTGAGTTCAAAGCCAGCCTGGCCTACATAGTGAGCTCCAGGACGGCCAAGGCTACCCAGTGAGACCCTGTATCAAGACAAAACAAACAACCAAACCTAGCTGAACAAACAAACAAACCAAAAAGGTATAACTACAGTTATGGTAGAGATAAGAAATTTAGTGTATTGCTAAGGTGTGCCAGTACATTTAGTATTTTCTTAATGTTTGTGTATAAATTAAGAATTTAAAGAATTAACAGGAATTAAATGGAAGAATGGAATAAACAAACAAAGGAAATAAAAGACAGTAAGGAAAACTCAACCAGCTCAATAGAAAATCTGGGAAGGAGAAAATGGCAGCAAAAAAAGCATATTAAATAAATATGCCAGTAATTGCAAGTGTAAAAGCATAGGCGTATCAGTTTATATTAATTGAAACTATTTAGAATGGATAGATAAAGCAGACAAAATAGAACAAAAATAGTGGCAATATAGACATAGTTAAGAAGCTTGGTCTTGTGAACTTAAATAGAAATTAATGCTTGGCAATTAGAGAACAGCTGGCTCTTGTCTAACACCTCGAACAATTCAAAGCAGTCATACCTTAAACTAAAGGAAGCCTTAAGAAATGGCAAATTGCACAGACTAGTCCTATTTGACTGCAATGCAGTGGGTTTTCAAAAATCTACATTCAAAAGACATTTCTTTTTTACATAGACTTCAGAACCGTAAACGCATTCCTCTAGGCCACTAATGGAAACAAAGTGCGGATCTGAACCACGATGAGGTATGTGGGATCCAGTTCAAGTGGCACTGGGAGGGGAATTTATAGCCTTCGATGCATATGTTAGAAATTAAGAGAGAATAAAAATAAACGAGATAAATATGCAACTCAAGAAGCTAGGAAAAGGAGCCCAAATAACTAGGAAAGAAATGAAGAGCAAATTAAATGACAAAGAAAAAAGAATGTGGCAGTCAGAATTAAAAGCCACTTTAAAAAAAAAGGCATGAAAAAAACAAGAACTGTATCAATAAGAAACAGAATCCTATTGGAAGAAAGGATGATAAACTGTAAGCTAAAGTTTTTTATAAGGCTTGTATAATTTTGATACCAAAGCCAAACAAGGACAGTAAAATAATAATAATAAAAAAGTGTGAACTGAAGCACAAAACTGATATCCAGCTGCATGGGTGTGTAAAGCAGACCCTCATAGCACGGGTAAGTGGGGCTTAGGAATGTAAACACATTTTAACCCCAGCAACAGCTGTGGTTCACATCCTTAGCAGATAGGAAATCATCAAATCGCAACAAATACAGAAAAAAGCCATAAAATTAAACTCATCAATGGCATAATTTTTTTAAGCTAGAATTTTTATAACCTCCAATAAAAAGACTCTGTCAAAATGTTCACAGTGGACATTTGTACTCGATGGCAAAGCTAAGACTGTCCTTTCTCTCAAGTGGAATCAGAATTATTTTGTCTCACCACAGAGATACTATTATTAATTAAAGTTTTAAACAAACAAAAAACCAATGATTAGTGAAGATATTAATATTTTCAAAATTCCTGGGAAATCTATAAAAAGATGGTCAAATAACAGCAACAACAAAAAAACCCTGCCAACCAGTTCACTGGCTCATACACCAATACACAGCTAGCAATGGCCAATATTCCCTTCAAAAAAATTGTATAACTCAAGTTAATTCATGAGAAAATCATCATACGAACCCAAACTGAGAAATGTTCTATACAGTATTTCCCTTTGTAAACCCCCAAACAGCCAAGTTTAAGGAAAATAGGGAATGCTAAGAAACAGGGTCCGAATATAAGAGTGTGTATGTGTGTGTGCATGTGTGTTTGGTGGTGGTGGTGTTGGGGTCCTGCTTGTGTGTGTGTGTGTGTGTATATGCGTATAGTATTGTGGGGTCCTGGATTTTTGTGTGTGTGTGTGTTTATGTTGTATCGTGGAGTATTGTTCTGTGTGTGTGTGTGTGTGGTATTAGGGGCCCTGTGTGTGTGTGTGTGGTATTGGGGGGTCCTGTGTGTGTGGTATTTGGGGTCCTGCTTATGTGTATGTATATGTGTGTAGTATCATGGGGCCCTGTTTCTGTGTGTATGTGTGTGTGTTGTATCGTATTATTCTCTGTGTGTGTATGGTGTTAGGGATGGTGTGTGTGTGTGTGTATTTGGTGGTGGTGGTGTTGGGGTCCTGTTTGTGTGTGTGTGTGTGGTATTGGGGGTCCTCCTTGTGTGTGTGTATGTGTGTAGTATCATGGGGTCCTCTGTGCGTGTGTGCGTGTGTGTTGTGTCATATTGTTTGTGTGTGTATGGTGTTAGGGGTCTTGTGTGTGTATATATGTGGATTGTGGGGTCCTGTTTTTGTGCATGTGTGTGTGTGGCATTGTGGGGTCCTGTTTTGTGCATTTGTATGTGTGTGTGTGGCATTGTGGGGTCCTGTTTTTGTGCAGTTGTGTGTGTGTGGTATTGGGAGTTTTGTTTGTGATACAGACATTAATGGAAAGATGGGTAAAATCCAAACACAGTCTGTATTCTGAAGTTTTGTGCTAGTATTGATTTCTTTTTGACGGTGTCCTGTGCCAATGTTCTATTATGATGTTCTCATCCAGGAAAAATTTCAGTAGGAATCTTTGTATTATCTTGACAACTTTTATAAATCTGAGATTTTTTTTTACAAAATAACCAAGTAGAAATGACCCATAATAATGAATAGAAAAAACACCTTCTAAAGGCAAATAGGACCTTTAACGAAAAAAAACTACTTATTACATTATCTTGTTCATATCTGTAGGGTATGAACAAACAGCAGCACAGACGTGGTCGGAGGTGGAGGCATTTGATAGCATGACATTTGCTGCCTTATCTAAATTACTCCCCAACCTTAATAAAACAGGAATACAAATCTCAGGAGGCTCTTTCATCAAACTCGACAAGCCCATTTGAAAATTCATTTGGAAGCAACAAGGTGAGGAACATTCAGGGGCATTTAGAAAACTGAAGAGTGGAATGGCCCCTTCAGAAGTCAAGGCACTATAAATCGGTAATAATGAATATGGTGTGTTAATAATACACAGAGGTAGACAAATGGGCCAATAGAACAGACCAGAAAGTTCAGGGAGACACATGAATCTTCCTGATACGGAAACATAAAGTGTGAGTGTGACATCCCTACCACTAGAAATACAAAAATAAAAAAGTTCTAAAATCTAATATTTATTAGAATATTAGAATCTCTATTTATGTTCTTAAGGGCAGTTTTTTTAGGCATAAAAGCCAGGACTCATAAGGAAAGATAGTTGGATTTTATAGGGCCAATATCTGACGCTGTTTCAAGGCCCAGAGGTAGCATGGCTCTTTGCATTTTGTTGGCAGTGGTTGGTGTGGGGTCAGAAGGTAACTCAAACTCGGGGCGGGGGGAGAAAACAACCCTTTCCTATGCTTTGAAAGAGCCTTCTGTGCACCTTCCAAAAACCAGTCTGGTGCAGGGTGGGGAGCACCAGAAGAAAGACTTTGGAATAGAGGAAACTTAGTAGGAAAACTGGCTGAGACTCTATGGAACAAATTTGGGGTGTGTTTTGGATGTAGTCAGTGGGATATCCTGAAAGAAATAAAAGATTGTGAGGCTTTTGCCTATAACAACTGCCCCTGTTTTTAGAGATGAGGAAAAAGAAAAAAATGCTGTTTGTTACTGGGGATTGGACCCAGTGTCTAATGCATTCGAGGCAAGCGCTGTACCAAATGAACTACGTCGATCCCTAGCCCCCAACATGTTGTTTTCAGTGCTTTTGAGTTACCTGTTAAATACATGAATGAAGCCTCTGGCTTTCACGTGGATAGTGGAATATATGAGGCTAGGGTTGTGCGGAGAGTTTTGTGGCATAGGATTAAAATTTGGGATCTATTGGTGTACGACTAGGCATCTAAACCTTGTAACTAGGTTAGGAAATAGGTGGCTACCTGGGAAGAGGTTGTGTAAGAATGGTAGCCATGTTCTGAGGCAAGAACATTCAGCGTTCGGAGGCTGAGTGAAGGAAAAGTGGGCTATGATAGGGGAAGAGGCCACGGATATAGAGGACCATGCAGTGTTGCCCCAAACAAGAGACAGTAGAGAGGCTTGTTGTTTCTGGCCCATTTCAGATGTTGAATGTAAGCACGAAGAGAATCAGTAAAATTGTCATGCAGTTTCAGGGACATCAAAAGGAAGTCTTCATGGCATATATGTTAGCCAAAGACGTGTAGGGAGGTTGTGTAGCTGGTGAAAAGAGACTGTAATATGGAGAGAAAGTGAGCCTGAGGAATACTGAGGAAAGGGGGTCCTAGCTCCCTGGGAACTCTTAGAGCCTACTGCATTTTTAGAGAACTGATGACCCATGACCTAGAGATAAACTGGTTTTGCAGCTACAAGGGACAGAGTCCTTCAAATATGTTAAAATACACCCCACCCGGACAACTTTAACAAGACATTAGGATTCCCTGGGGGCTCCAAAACCAATCTCTGCGGAGTCCTGAGCACGGACTGCGTTTAACAGCTCTCCTGTTGAGCAGAATGGATAGTCAGATTCAAAGAATTAAGCATAGGGTGGCGTTCACCTTCACTGCATGCACTTGCATAGAAAGGACAGTATTTTCATTCATATGCTATGCTTATGTGGCTCTGCGAGGGGAGAAAGCCTGCCCAAGGTCCGGGGATTTAAAACTGCGTAGGCTGTCCATAAGCACACCACTTCTCTGTCTAGCAAGCAACCACGAATAACTCTTTAAGTATAAATATAAAATTGAATCCGAGGTATCATATTTACTGTACTCTTAGGTAAAGCTGTTTTTAATCCACGGACCACGGTCATGAATTTTTTTCCCTTAAAATGAAAAATCTGCATTTTATGTGCCTAATAAAAATATACGACCTGAAGTTTAGCGGCCACACAAAAATACAATTGTGTGAATTTACTGGAATTCAATTATGTTCTGCAGAGTACATACTTAGTCAAAAGAAAGAACGCCACGCTCCGTAAATACCCCCCCAAAATTAGTCTTTCACACACCTGTGCTTATTTCCTTTGCTTGAATTCCTTGGCAGTGAAATGGTTCCATCAATAGTACATTAACAAACTTTTAATAATTCATCGATTTTACTGCCAGGGAAGAAATACCATTTATCTGCCAAGAAAATTCATGGGCTAGGAGAATAGAGCCAAAATCATTTTTCTGTACTCTATCTTCCCCTCCCCCATTTCTTTTCTTAGAGGTAACCAGTTAAAATTTTTTTGTACATCGTTCCAGAAGCTTCGCCCACATTTCTATTTATTTTAAACAAAGAAACAAATGAGAGAGAAAAGCAGAAAACCACACTTACCATTCCGTTTGTACAAACTTCAGCAACGTGTTTTATTTCATTGCATCTGTTACGGTCTAGGTCCTTTGCGGCGGCGATACCCCGTTATTTTTTCCGGTGACAGGAATTTCTTCTATGAGAGGCAGGCTTGGTAATCTACCTGCTCACTCCCCTCGCAATTTCTCGCTATTCTACGCAGTAGATTTCGCGCAACGGTGGGTGACAGCATGCGATCCAGCGCACTGCCATAAACCGCCTTCACCCGGTATCTCAGGTTGGCGTTTTGCTCTGTCGAGTCAAGTCATGATTCTTCCAGCCATTTGTATTGTCCTCTGACTTGCGGTCTCTTTTGCCCCCCTTTTTTGGTTTGCTTTTGTCTGTCCCTTGTAGGTTTCCAATAGCTCTTCGTTTATTAAGGAAATGAGCTTAGTGCTTGGGTGTTGCAGGCAGAAAACTCCTTTCTTCCACCTTTATGGTGCGTGGTTAGACCTCAACGTACATGTTTTTTGCCTCGATTTTTCATGGCTTTTTTTTCCTTTTCCCGTTTTTTAGACAAATATATGCTTGTCCTTTATCCCTCTCTTTCTTCTTAGGTTTTGCATTGGACCATCATTGGTAGGCATTTCTGTTTCACCTCGATTTCTTTTGGGGGGGCTGCATCCCTTCACACCCACATCCCATCCCCCTTTTCCAGACCCTGCTTGGGGGGCCCCTAACACTGACTCCGTTGACGTCAACTCCGTGCCTTGGCGCCAAGCTGTTGCCTTGACAACCGCAGTCTGATTGGCAAGGTGTGGGAGGCGTGGTGAGGGCCCGAGGCGGGCAACAGGGTCTCGGATTGGTCAGAGAAGAAGCTCCGCCTCTGCAGAGGACCCTGACAAGGAGGTGTCCCGCAGCTCTTGCTGCAGACGCTGGGGAGTCAAGAGTCGCAGGAGGACGAGCTTTGGAGGAGAAGCGGAGAGATGTCCACCCTGGGCTGGTGGCACCGCTGGGCGCCCGGTTCAGTGTGGGCACACTAGGCGGCCAACCTCGGTCAGGGTGTGTGTGCGGAGTGCGGTGCTCCGGGGAGGTGAGTCAACCAGCTACCTGCCTGCCCAGTGGCATGCACCCTCTTGAATACCGTCTGCAGAGTTCAGACGGTGTTCGGGGTGCGTTGCTACGGGCCAGGGGCGGCAAACCATGTCACATTTCACCGTGGGTGGTTGACAAGGCTGCAAACTGCGCCTTCGGAAAGGTGGTTCGCCAAGGGGCGGTCGTGTTGCCACAAGGATGTCACTTCTGTGGTTGGGATCTGAAGGGTAGTCCGTGTATCGTGGCCTCGGAGTCCCAGAATCTTAGGGTCTTAGGGTTTTAGGGGTGAACCACCCAGAATCCCAGCAGAATCTAGGCCCCCAAGTTTCGCCCGAACGGTTGACAGCCTTGCAGACGATGCCCGAGTCATGTCACAAGACCACTCATGTGGACATCAGAGTAGCGTCTCTGAGCCACCTCTTCTGTGGTTTCATTTTCTTTGCTCAGCAGAGTCTGGGGGCTACGCGGTTAGCCCGACCGCCAGCGCATCTGGCTAGCAGCGTCTTTGCAATCTAGCCATCCACCGCTATGTGCTGGACTGTCCTTTGCCGCAGTGGCGGTGGGCGGGGCTGAGAGCAGCTTGGGGGCGGGTCCAGAGCTAAGGCCGTAAGATACTTTTGGGCTCCACCCAGTTGGAGCCATCTTGGAGAGTGGAGAGGGTCTTTCCGCCGGCTTATCCTGATTGGCTCCCTGAGGCAGGGGCGGGGCTAAGGCAGAGTGACGGTGGGCAGTGCCAGACTCAGCAGGCCCAGCCCACCGGGCGCCATCTTGAATGAAGTCTGGATTTGCCGCGCAAGCTCGGCTTTACTCGGCGTTAGAGCTCCAAAGGCCGAAGTGGTTTGGGAAATTGGGGTGCTATCTCTACACTTCCTCTGCTGGCTTGCAGCAAAGGTGCACCCCAGTTGTTGTCTTGTCTGACTGGCCTCAGCTGGAGCCGGGCACTCACTAGGTTGCCCCGCTAATGCTGCCACCTCGCGGCCTTCCATCTGAGGATGGCGCGGCACTGTCGCACTCTCCCTGTTTTTCCGTGCCTAGGTTTCGGTTGCAGAGCCTCAAGTGTCATCCTTTTGACCCTGGGATGTATCTGATTCCATATATGAGGAGCACTGTCGGGGTCTGGATGTCCAGTGGGCAGGCATGAGGGAGGGGGTCGTCCTAAGTGACTGGCAGACCATGGAATACCGTGCGGCAGGCGCGCAACTGTCTTGAGTGACAGCCCAGCTGGCTGCAGGAGGCGGGCTTTAGGGAGGGGCTATTGTCCTGAATGATAGAGCTTCACAGCCCCGCCCACCCTGGTGCCATTTTTTTGCCCGAGGGCGGGGCTTCGATGGTCTATGCGGGTATCTTGAATGACAGCTGGACCGGCTTGCGCAAAGA
This sequence comes from Ellobius talpinus, assembly GCA_001685095.1. Taxonomy (NCBI): domain Eukaryota; kingdom Metazoa; phylum Chordata; class Mammalia; order Rodentia; family Cricetidae; genus Ellobius; species Ellobius talpinus. The sequence goes on along the minus strand of LOJH01000304.1, from coordinate 66,285 downwards.
GGCGGGATAGAGGGAGGAGCTTCTGGGCCTGAGTCATCATAGGGCCCCGCCTACCATGACGCCATCCTGCTGGCTGCTGGATGGAAGGGGCGTGGCTGGGAGGAGTTATAAAGGGGGACACCTGACGTGATGCGTGCACAATCTTGAATGACAGCCCATTTGGCTGCAGGGGACGGGCCTGAGGGAGGGGCTCTCATTGATATGGCCATATAGCTTTATGGGCGTGTGTAGTTCTCTGCGGGCGTCATCTTGAGTGACAGCTGGGCCAGCTTGCAGCGAGAGGCGGGCCAGGGGTGGGGCTCTCTGGACCTGAGTGCCCACGAGTCCCACCCAATGTTGCCATCTTTACCTGGCAACCGAAGGCGGCTGCCAATGATGGGGCAAGCACCATCTTGAATGACAGAAGGGCTAGCTGTTGGGGGTGGATCTAAGGGAGGAGCTTTCTTATCATGATTGATTAGGCCACGCGGGTTGGCGTCATCTGTTTTCCATATAATGACATCGGTGAAGATGTCTTCTTGAGTGACAGTTGGACTGGCTGGCTGCAAGAGGCAGGCCAGAGGGAGAGGGAGTACGGACCTGGGTGACCGACCACTGATTCCCATTCACCTTGGCGCCATCTTTATAGGACATATGAGAGCAGCTGACATTTATGGTGCGGGCGCCATCTTGCACGCTAGCTAATCTGGCTGTGAGGGGCAAGCCACAGGGAGGGGTAAACCACAGGGAGGGGTTAACCACAGGGAGGGGTTATCTTCCTGAGTGATGGGACAACATATCTCGGCCCACCCTTAGTGTAACATGGTTGGCTGTGGGGGTGTGTCCAAAGTGCTCCATGAGGGTGTCGTCTTGAGTGACAGCTGGATGGGCGGGCTTCAAGTAGCAAGCCCGAGGGGCGTGGCCTCTTGCACAAGCTTGACAGTGGAGTTCCGCCTACCCTGATGCCATCTTTGCTGACGTTTATGGTTCAGTAGCCGTCTTGAATGACAGCTGGGTTTGCCGCAGAAGGAGGAGCAGAGGGCGGAGCTCTGATCTGGACTCCAGAGTCCTGCCCACCCAGGCGCCATCTTTATTTGTCATGGTTGCAGATTGACTAATATTCTTTGCGCTGCTGTCACCTTGAGTGGCCACTAGAGGGGACAGAGGGACGGAAAGGATCTGGTCCTGAGGGACCATAGAGCCCTGTTCACCATGGCACCAATTTTGATGGCGCATTATGGCGCATGAGTCATCTTGAATGACAGCTGTGTTGGCTGCAGGGGGCAGGTCCGAGGGAGGGTCTCTCTCTTCTTGAGTGACAGGGCCTCAGAAGTCCGCCCACCCTGGCGCCATCTTCGTTGGTCACAAGGGGGCGCCTGATGTTCACTCTGCGGGTATCGTTTTGAATGACATCTAGGCTTGCTGCAGGAGGTGGGCCAGAAGGCGGGGCATCTGGTACTGACCGCCCTACTCACCCTGGCTCCATCTTTGTTCGCCACAAGGGGGCAACTGGCTTTCGCTGTGCAGATGTCATCTTGATTGGCTTCAGGGAGGGATTCTACTCCTGATTGACATAGACAGCACAGCCTTACCCACCCTCCCTGGCGCCATCTTTGTTGGCCACAAGAGGGCGTCTGCCATTCACTGTGCATGTGTCACCTGTAGGCAGCAGTCTGAGGGAGAGGTTGTCCTTTTTTCATAACAGAGTTACAGAGCTCTGTGTTACCTTGGTAGACTAAGGACTGGGACCTGAGCAGGTTTAATCTTGGGTGCAACAGAGGGCAGGGATCACAGTGCCTCCACTTTATATCCACACATAGGTGACTGCAGACACTCTTTTCATACATAGGTACCAGAAGGGGGGGAATATGGGGTTAGGCACAGTGGGAAGGAAGTGTGTTGGTTGTTGGTGGGGGTAGAGGGGGTGGGTCACTGTCAGCACCCAGAAGACGAGAGCCACTAGAAGGCCTCTGGGCTGTCACACTATGGGTGAACTCTCCCAGTACTGTTTACTCAGAGATGTTAAGTCCCTCCTTGACCGTTTCTTTTCCTCTAATTTTCACCTGCAACATGTTTCCTTGCACTTAGAGGATGGGAATGTCACATAGCTAATTAGTAACCAATTAGGTTCTTGGATTGGTTCCTTAATCCAGAATCCCCTTGAAGATACCAAGACACCTCAGCAATTTCTTCAGTGCCCTTGACATAGGAGAGGACTGTAATTAAAGTCCGGGGCATAGAGTGTGTCTGGGAAAGAGCTGACTGCCCATGACTTTTCATCCTGGGGAGGGGTGGGGGAGGTCCTGGCCTCATTTGATGTCTGCCTTTGCAGGGAAAGAAAAGGTGAGGCTGCTGTAGGTTGCTTCCCACCCAGAGAACGCTGTAATTGTAAAATCAGCTCAGTGTTTCATGTCTTCTTTTTCATCCACAGCTCTACCTTCTTGATTTTCTGTCCTTCTTGAGACTGCTGGCAAGAGGAAGCCTAACTAGGTCCTCCAGCAGCTAGGTGGCTGGTCCAGGTGAGTTATCCTCACACCTCAGAGCACCACACCCATCTCTGGAGTGTTCACTTCCCTTCCTTATGCTGACATTTTCCTGATGTACATATATGCCGCACAACTATAAGAACACCATTTGTACTATGAGAACATGCATAACTGTCTGGTGAGTCATGAATTTGCTAGAACTTTCCCGCTTAGCCTTACTTCCTCCTTTTCTTTCTCCTGTCTTTCCTCCTGACACTTCAGGCTTCCTGCTTGCCTTTGGCTGGGTTATTTAAGAAGCAGGATAAATTGTACTCACCTGCCACTACCCTAGGGAATACTTTGTGCCATGTACCATCTCAACTGGGAAAGGAAGAATTTTCATGGAGCATAAATGGGGGAATTAAAAAATGTGATTGTATGGTTTATATTCTTGAAAGTACACATCTGCACAGAGAAACTTAGTCTGGGAGAGGCCAGACAGTGCCTCCCTGAGATGCCTGGGAACCTTAAAGCTGGGCTTTGAAGGATTATAAATGGTATGTTTCCTGGGGAGAATAGATTGATCAGAGGGGTCAAAGATGTTCCTGAGGGATGCAGAGAAAGGAGCTGAAAATCAAGGATGTCTGGAGCAAGAGAAGAATGATAACTGACAGAAAAGGTGAGAAAAGGTAAGTTTGAGGGTTTCATTATAAAAGGTCTTAAGAATCAATGGTAAGTATTTGGGCTTAACTGGAAATGCAATGGGAAGCCACTGAGGTGTTTGGACCACAGGAGTGACATGAAGACCACATGTACATTGGTAGGGATCACCTGGCTGCAAGTTGCAGAGGACAGGGTAGCCACACTTGGTTCGGGGAGAGAACCTTGAATTTGGGTGAGAGATGGCTTGCTTGGCTTGGAGTCCCGGCACTGGAAGACCTGAAGGGGGGATGTTGGAGTGGTGCCAGAAGGGAGACCTCACAGAACTTGCTCCCTTTTTTACTAGTTTGCTGACTGATTCAGACCAGACATGATGAATCACATGATGAGGAGAAGTGAGCAGACTCTCCAAAGGGTGTCCATTTGTTCAGTCCATCCGCAAGTGCTGATACTCAGTCTATTTGGGACAGAATCATGCCAGACTCTGGCACTCCAGAAGTGAGTGGTATAAACCCTACCGAATGAGAACTACTATTACCTGGAAAGTAAGGAAATGTGCTTAGCAAAATAGTTGGCTATGCTTGCGGGGAAGTGCTGCCTGGGGCGGGGCTAACATGGCAGAGCGGGCCCCTGGAGCTGGGTTGGTGTTTTCCTGACCTTCATGAAGACCCCAGGGATCCAGGATGGTACTCAAGCCTGCAAAGACCTAGAGATCTTCCTTTACTGAAGGATTCATGTGTGTAAACCCACATTTTACAAAGCTTAGGGACTGCACTTTTAACTATACTGACATGGGAACCATGTCCTGTTCCCTCAATTCTGGTCCAGAAATTCATGGTGGGAAAGGAATGTAGCAGGGCCCCAAATACTGGAACATGTGTGATCAGCAAATTCTCTCCCTGTAGGCAAACCTACATGGGAAATGAAAGCATAATGAGAAGGTGAATGGGTGAGTATGAAATCAGAACAAAAGGCATAGAGAAGAACCTGGGCAGCACTGGCTTTTAACACAGCCTAGTGCAGCCTCCTGGTCATAGTGATGCCGGTTGCTATGGCAATCAGACGACCAGACTCCTTATCTATTGCCCCTGTTTTCCACCATCTCCATTCAGGCTAGGTCTGATTAGAGAAGATCTCTTGCCTGTAGATGGTTGGATTAGCCATGCATTGTGACTTAAATTCCCATGCCCCCATCCCCTAAAATAAATGAGATCAGCTGGTCATTCAGATAAGGTCAAACATGTCACGCTGGTCTAAAAGACATTTTGTGTCTTTGAAGTAGCTTTGTCTTAGTGCTGATCATGAAACTTGAACTCTTAGCTATTATTTCCTCTCTTTCTGAACTTTGGGGAAACCCCTCAAGAATGGACAACAATAAGGAGATTTGGCTGGAGTGTGGTAAGTGCTAAGCTTATATTGGGTAGAAGAAGCCCAGGAGGTTGTAGAGATGACCTGAAAGAGCCACTAGACCAGAGGGTAGAGGTCATTCATTCCTTGTTCACACTCCCATGTAAGATTACTAGCCCCCACCCCAAAAAATCCCATTGTCCCATATATATTCCTTTCTTGTTCAAGATGGGACCAGAGTCAAGTTCCTAGAGACCCAGTTACAATGCCTATGCCCTAGGGAACCATCCACTTCTTAAGTAGTTTCACAGTAAACTGTCATAAGCATCCCAGGTGACCCTTCTGCGTATGTGAGATTGAGACCCACTCCTAGAAGAAATCAGACTGCAGCAGAGTCGGATTTTGGGTGAAGGGGCCCAGGCTGATGACCCTGTCAGTGTTAGGGCACTTAAACTGAGAGCTGAGGTTAGGCCTGGGACTGGGACAGGACTGGACTCCATGAACATACTGAAGTAGAGAATGCTGGTCTGCAGAAAGAGGCAGGAGACTGGAACAAACAAGAAGAAAGGAGAGACTGCACACCATGCTGTCCCTGAGAGATGACAAGCGTAACCTCCTCGGTTCCTGACTTTAAAGTTCTCAATTCCAGCCCCCTTTAAATGAGGTAGGTAGAATGAGTTAGTGGGCTGAATGTAGGTGCACCATGATGAGGGCACAAAGTAAGTAAGTAGAAATGGGGTAGGAGGAGATGGGGTGGATTTTCTCTCCTCTGATGGGGATGTGGCAGCCTGAGACCGAAGACTGGAAGGTCAATGATTTCTCTCTCATCACACACAGTCCCAGACACATTTAGCCCCTGATGTGTGTGTCCCTGCTCATCCTAATGCTCACCCACGGTTTCTCTGTGAGCAAAACTTCCACCGCACTCCCCATATGGGGTAAAAGATACCTAATGAACTCTATCTTTCTTATACATTATGCTAATTTCTATTTTGAAGGGAGATGCAAGTTAAATATTATAAAATATTCAAAGATCAGCATCAGTGTTGCAACACAGACCATAATGGTGATGCCATTCTCTAATAGGCAGTGTTGCTGACCTGTGATTGTATATATTCCAGGTCACACATGGAACTTATTGTCCATACAAAAGGCTAGTTCATGTCTCTGTGTTTATGAATGACTCTTCAAAAGTGGAAAGATAACCAATGTCCCTCTCTGCCCAGTATGGGAAGGGCAGACTCATCATTCATCCACAACACTTGGCTGCTTTCTTTAGCTTCCCTTGGTACTAGCTCAGAGTCAGGCTATGAGTATCTGTGGGCCACTCAGATGCCTTTGGCCAGTATTCAACTCATGCAAAGGTTCCTGCATGAAGAAAAAGCAGAGGAATGTGGGAGAGTCAAGAAATAAAAGAAATAGGTTTCCCAAAGGGCCAGAGTTCAGTCTTGGTCTGTAAGGAGGATGAAGAAAGAGACTGGGGAGGAGGGAATTCAGTGTCTGAAGCCACCCCTTGCTCACACACTCAACTGGGGAAGCAAATGCCAATAGCAGCAGGGAGTCCCAGGCAGGCTTTGGGAGACAGAGGAGTCAGTGAGGAAGGAGGCCTTGTCATGGGGAGACCATCAGAGCTGAGGGGACCTTGTAAGCCAGAAGAAACTATGTAGAAAAAAAAACATTTCTAATTTTTAAAATCATGTTTTATTATAAAAAAGTTACAAATTAAAAAAAATCACACACCTAGATAGCCAGACCCAAAGAGTGTGAATTTAAAATATACCCTAAATAGAATTTGGGAAAGTTTCTTTTTTATTAATCTGGTTTTGGTTTTTTGTTTGTTTTGTTTTGTTTGTGTTTTGGTTTGATTTGGTTTCTCCATTCCATGAGTATTAGACATGAATGTATCTGAACATTTTCTTTCAGCTTAGTTTATATATGCTTCCATGACATTTAGATAGACACGCAATTGTTGTTTTCATGGGCAGTCAGGTCCTTCACCAGCCATTTCAAGCTCAAACTCCTCGTCTATGATTTTGTTTCCTAGGCAATGTCATCATTTTTATGTACACACAAATAGCATTTTTCATTAAGATCAACAGACATATAGGTCTCAAAAATTTGAGGGGAGTGGCTCAGCCGGTATCTTACAAGCTAAAGGATGCGGGTTCAGATCAGCAGCACCCACGTAAAAACTGGGTTTGGTAGCCTATACTGTAACCCCGGCAGTGAGGGCCTGGGAAGGGCAAGTCCTTACAGCTCAGTGGTCAGAGAGTCTCCAGATTCACTGCGAGAATGCTCAAACATTGAAGGAGAAAGTAACAGACGAGGAAGCACAAAGTCAGTCTCTGGCCTCTGTGTACACACACGTGGCCATATACATACACCACACATACACATAATAGTAATATAAAAATTTAAAGATAGATTAAAATTAAAAGTTTTAGTTGTAATGGTAACTTTGATCAGTGGATGTTGCTTACAGTTTCTACACTGACTGTTTCAGAGTGCGTAACTGTATGTCTGTCTTTACATTTGTAGTTAGGAAATAAAGCTGCAGCATTCATTCCTCAAGAGTGTGACTCACCGATTACATTACAACACATTAAAAGGCTTTCTTCTCACTTCCAGTTATTAGTAAACTCAGGAGGCATGTTTCCTTCTGGGTACATTGACTTAATTAGGTCACAGTATGTTTGTCACCAGGTTTTGGTGGCTTTGGCCTTCTAGAGAGGTATAATTGAAATGTATACTATCATAGGGAAATTTGATTCAGCCCTAGGTTTTTCTAAAATTAAAGACTAACCTTGGAAATAAATGCTGGAGTAACAGATCCAACACTATAAAGTGATGGCTGTCCACTCTTGTCTCTTTTGTTGAAATTAATCTTCCATTTACTCCTGAGAATAATTTGCATTTAAATAACCCACCCCCGATTTAAAAATTCTTTCTGTGTCAGTAAATGAAGCCCCCATGTGTGTATGTACTTGCGCATATGTCCACATCTGGACTCCCTTATATTCCGTGCTGGGCAGAACGTGTTGTTTTGTACATCAGGGCCATGTTACAGACAAGCAGACTCCCACACTTCCTACACCTGTCTTTTCAGAGTGCTATTGCTATCTCTGTACATTTATTTTCTAGAAGTTGAGTGTGTGTGTGTGTGTGTGTAAGTAAGAGAGAGACAGAGAGATAGATGGTATACATACAGAGAATGTGTGTGAGAGAGACAGACAAAGAGAGACAGAGAGAGACACACACAGAGACAAAGACAGGCAGACAGACAGATGCACACAGAGAGACCCAGAGAGACAGAGAGACAGAGAGACAAAGAAAGAGACACACATAGACAGATACTCAGAGAGAGACAGATAGACAGAGATAGATACACGGAAAGAGAATGTGTGTGAGAGTGTGTGTATGTGAGATAGAGAGACAGAAGAGAGAGAGAGACAAAAAGACACAGACAGATAGACAGACAGATACCCACACAGAATATGTGTGAGTGTGTATTTTATGCATGTCTTTATTTAGGATATAAGTTTTGTGTCTTTCTATACATTTTTTAAATATTTGTAGACTTGAAGGAACTGTGCAAGGATATTTATTTATTTTGCTTTTAATGAGATTTTCTATTGCTATGTTTACCAGTAAGATATTTTTCAGTTCAGAATAATACAATGTAATATACAGCATTATATTCAAAATAATATAGTATTTACGCCTTTCTTTTCCTTTAGTTGGGTTAGTCAGGGCCTCCAGTATACTGTGGAATGGTGATTGTGGTGGAGGGAATGCTTTCTTCAGGATGCCTTTGATGTCTTTTAATCTGTTTCCCTCCCTTTCATTGAGGTAGATCTTTATTGTGTGTAAGCTCTTTGAGACATGGAAAATGGTGCATATGGGCTCCCTGTCCCCACTTTAATTCATTATCTATAAAGTTCACCTCTAGAAGAGCACTGTCCTTGGATTGGTAGGATAGCCTTGTGAACATGGATTATTTTTTTTTAGATTTTGCTAGACTGCACTTATTCAATATTTTTGTATTTATCAACAGGAAAGATTTGCTATAAAATAGAGCAATAAAAAGGACAGCAGTGTATACATATTTCAGTATTCTGCTGTGTTCATTCATCTCCAGGTGTATCTCTGATCCAGTACCTTTTTAAAAGAAGAACATATTTTATTTATTCTTCAAAATTTTTCATAAATGTATTCAATGAATTTTGATCTTATCATCCTACCCCACCCCCATCCAATTACTCATAGGACCACGAACTCAGACTTTTGTATTGGTGGCCTCTCTAGGCTACTCTAAGCCAGAATTCCTCCTCAGTCTTAATGCTTCATTTGATGCTATTAAGCAGTGTAATGTTTTGACACTTCAGTGTATTAAGGTGTCTCTTACACCCATTTACTTAGAGTTGCCTTGTTCTTTGAAAGGCTACATAATAATTCACTGTTAGATAGACTATGTCTTGTCTATTCCCAACAACACCCACCTGAATGATGACATTCTTGGCCATATGTTCTTTAACATCCCAGTGGTAATTCACAGAGGTGGAGCTGACAGGACTGAATAGCCATACTTCTAACTTTGCTGAAATCTGCAATTCTGCAAGCAGCATGCAGATGTGCTCATTTCATTCAAGCACACAAGCAGGAATGTTGTCCAACTTTTGATTATTTTGTTTCTAGGCCCCTCCCTCCCCTTTTCTTAAATTCACAAGTGAATTTTTCCATCATCATAGGAAAGGGTTTTTCTGGTGTGTGTTTTTACTGTTTCTTCCTCTCTCTCCCTCCCTCTCTTTTTATTTGGGCTGGAGAGATGGCTCAGTCAGTAAAGTGCTTGCCTTGCAAACATGAGGACTGAGATTGGTTCCCAGAACCCATATTAAAAATTAAATTCAGGCAGGGAGTAGTAGCACACACCTTTAATCCCAGCACTCAGGAGGCAGAGACAGCAGATCTCTGTGAGTTCAAGGCCAGTTTGGTCTACAGAGCGAGTTCCTGGATAGCCAGCACTGTTACACAGAGAAACCCTGTCTCACGAAATAAAAAAAATAAATAAATAAATTCAGGTGTGAAGCTGGGTCTAGTGACACATGCTCTTAGTTAGTTTCGGCACTTGGGAGAGCAGGCTTGTCTCTATGAGTTCAAGGTTGACTGATCCACATACTGAGTTCCAGACCCTGTCTCACACAGAAAAAAAAAAGGCTGTGATGTTGATTTTCGTAATCCCAGTATTGGTAAGGTGAATATAGATCTATAGTCTATGTGATGAGTTCCAGGCCAATGGGAGACTGTCTCAAAAAGAAAAGATGGTTGGTTGGCAACTGAGGAACAGCAAGAATAATACGGGTATTTGGACATGTCTCAGAAGGTACCTGAGGAAATAGTGTGACGTCAGCCCCCAAAGGGGCAAGTTTTAGGACTGACAACCCTTAGAAGTTTGTGTAATTCTGAAGGAAGAGTCTTGGCCTCCCTTAGGTGAGCTGATAGAAATAACAGAACTGTCTATCACTGTCCAGTTGGGAGTGAGCAGCCACTTGTACCTACGTGGCACCTGAAATGTACTGGTCCAAATGGGAGAATGGGTTTACTGCCTTTAAGTTGAAACAGCGCACACAGTCGATGGTGATGTGGTAGAGCCTCCGAGGCCTAAAGATAACAAAGGGGAAAATATAGTCATTTGTCATCACAGAGCTCAAACTTGAGCACCATGAACATCTCTGTACGGTCATCCATTTCTTTGCAGGTTGTATAGTGTGCTACAATAACTACATTAAGGACAGAGCTGGCAGGGTCAAGTCCATCTCTTACGTCATCCCCTTTAACACTTTGGCTAAAGAAGAGCACTGACATCCAAACTTAGTCATGGCTGGGGGCCTTGAGAATGTTTCCTGTGCTTTACAAGTTAAACTTTGGCAAGTTAAACTTCTTAGGAATCTTAGCTTATTTAAGATAAGGTATAAAGGAATGTAGGTGCTGCTCCCATTCCACAGATGACAGAGTCCAAGGTACTAGATGAACTGGCCACTGTCACACAACCAATTAGCCTGAGAGCTCCTCATACATAGCTCCCAGGCAATTCTTATTCCAGTGCACTGGGCAGCCCATGCTGATACCCAGCTTTCGACTTGTGCTACATGCACATAGCTCCTTTCAATGTCCAGGTCACTGCATGCTATCACAGGCTTCCTGTTGACTTGTGTGTTTGGTTCCTCCAAATGAGTCATTTTAATTTGAGAAATGCTGACTCCAAATCACTTGTCTGCCACCAAACCTGAGCCATTCTGTGTGAACTAGAAAGTGGCTTGACTAAAGAGCTGGACACCATCTTAGGAGAAGACCCAGATGATCTGAAGTCTTTCAGCAGAGGTTTTGGAACTTAGTGGATGTGAAATTTGTTGGGCCTGTTCAGTCTCTGAAAATTCTGCCTCGATTGCTTATAGGCAGACCCTCACAGCAAGAGGAGATCAGCCAGCCATCCCTGAAAAGCTCAAGCCCTTGGGTGCGAGCAAAATAGATAACTGAAAAACTCACCACTCCACTGGAGAATTACAAGATGTACCACCAGGAAGGTGAGGCACGACAGAGGTCGATGGTCGCTGGTTTAGACAACATTGGCTAGGATTGTGTCCTGGTACTACTGATGGCTGTTCGGGTCTGGTCATTCTCTCTTGAGGGGCAAGGAAACAGGGCCACCCACTAGATTTGGCCTCTTAATGTCTCTATATGTAGCCAACTGACTCCTGGAAAACAAACTTGTCCCCAGCTAAGAACTACCACTGAGCTAGCAGAAGAAAAAGTGGACCATCCTAAGGAAGGAAGTCCATTAGGTAGAGAACCTTCCATTGCCATCATGGCGTGCTACCTTAGGGAGTGGCCTATACTTTTGTTGTGGAGTCCAAGTAGAGATAGTCTCAGCCACGTTCCCATTGAGTCTTTAAGTAGCAGGAGTAGACAGATGCCACTACAGGGGGCTGACAAGAGGATGGAAGAGCTAATCACTGAAAGTGCAGGGGAGAGGGTGGCTGTATGTGAGAACATGGGCCAGCTATGCAGACACATTAAGTTACTGTCTGGTGTCTTCTCAGACGACACCAACAGTGACGTGACCAGTGATGACGACATGAGCCGAAGTGGGAGAGAAACCCCACCACCTCGGTCATCCCACTGTTTCAGCAGTGAGTACCACACCCCACCAGATGCCCCCTATAGAGAGGCACAGGCCTCGAGGCCTCTATGAAAATCACAGGCGATGCCAGAGTATTCAGCATAACTAAGAGATCTGAGGAGAGCAGTTTAATTGAGGCATTTTTATATCTAAACAGACACCTACAATGGAATGACAGCAGGGGGTTTTCAACAATAACATATTTATACTATTTAGCATCTACTTAAGACTACGCTAGCAGAATTGCTCTTAGAGTGGGTATGTGTTCCACTTTCTCAGGTTCTTTCCAGTAGAATGTTGTACAATTTAAAGTCAGCTGGCCTGCGCTAGACATAGAAGGTCTATGGTCCCGCTCCTTGATTTGGGCTTGACCACTTAGAAGATGAGAAGATAATGGGGGGGGGTCTGAAGTGGACCTACAGTACAGACTTGACTCCAATCCTTGCTGTGAAGCAAGCCCCTCTTGGGAAAAGTTTGTAGGGTAGCTATTGAGCCTGTTAGTGTAGAACCTTCCATGTTGGGTCCATCTCCTCAAGGGAGGCATGTGTGCAACATGAAGGAAACACAGACATGCACCTCTGATCACTCAAATACCTGACCTGCCTAGGTGACCGAGACCAGGAGTGCAGGGGCAGAAGCAGAGATGTGGAGCCTCGAGACTGCTGGCCATACACCAGGAACCCTAGAAGCAGTAAGTTGTCTGCTGGCCTGCGACTCAGGACAGAGGCTGTGTGTCCAGGGGCCTCATAAGGCCCTAGTGCTCAATTTGGGTTGCACGATACCTGAAACCATGAGTCTGATTCTAAAATAGGAAGGGAGGG